>JAJMCI010000147.1:0-38439 GCA_030565705.1 Metschnikowia baotianmanensis | reverse complement strand
GGTAACGGACCGCTGAAATACAGCTAGCAAAACTAAAACCAACGATGGTTGGGTTTGTGGGCAGCGCCCTTCCCAACCTCATATGTCCCGCGATTGCGTGCCTTTATAGTACGAAATTACAAATACATGACTAAAGAAAGAAAAAAAAAAAGGCTGGGTGCCAAATTGAGCACAGGGCAGGTGGCAGGATTCCCTGCGGACCTACAATATTAAACTTAGGGCTGCACTTATTTCGCAGCATTATCAAAGTATTTGGTTCCATATTCAAAGATGTAAAAAATGATCTGATGGCTTCAACTAAAGTATTCAAAAAAATGTAACCTGCTCCAAAATTGGTTCTGTTTAACCTCTTATGGAGGGCACTGATGAAACCTTTTGCGAATACCCTTGAATCTGTTCCCATTTGACTTCCTCGAGGATCAAAGAAAAGAATCAAATTCCTCGTGAGCTCTTCGTTTTAACTAGTCGAATCAAAAGATCAATTTGAGATCTCACAATTGGTGCATTGTCAAGCGGCTTTTTTTCCCTCCTTTTTCAAAGATATGTTTAGTAGCTTCTCGTGTGAAGTACTTCCTCTTGCAGAGACACATGTGCATGTCGCGCTATGCATTGACAACTACGATTCAACACTACTAAGAAGAATTGCCCTTCTCCGCTGTCCAGTACTATATAGTAGTATATAGTAATATATGTGATGAACTATAAATCAGACGTTTTTTCGAGAAATGCAAATCAAAACACTTTGTGCGGCGTCATAGCCAAGGAAAGCAAACTCGTTGGATAGAAAATAATACAAATCACTATATAATACATACTTGTCAACCATCTTCACAAAAAGTTGTGACAACACTCTTGGGCATACCACTCAGTCTCACGATCAGAAGACATGGACGCTTTCCTAAGTCTAACTGGATTACGTCAATAACCCTCGATCGATGCCGTCCATTCACGAAGAACCGCCATTATTTCTGGCCAGGTATTCCCTCTCTTTGTACCGCGATTGCTTGTACTCCTTCAGCTGCTTGGGGTTGTACTTAGACTTCTTGTTTGGTGGAACATAGCTGTTTGACAGGCCCAGGTAGCTGTTGGATGACCCATGATAGCTGTTTGGCGACGCAGGATAGTTGTTGGAAGACCCGGAATAGCTGTTTTCCCTATTTTCCCCATTTTCCACCGCTGGTCCTCTTGGAGCGAGAGCGATTTCCGGCTTGGCACCACTGAGCTTCTTTGGCTCATAGATCAAATCTTCATCCTTGATGTCGGCCACGAAGTTTCTGACCCGTAAAAGAATAGGCCCGCTTTCGTTTCGCCAGAGCCGCTTCATGCGGTTCAAATAACGCATCTGCTTCTCCGTTCGGGCATGTGGGGCGTATGCCTGCACAAGCATGTGCCAGATGAAATCTTCGGGATACTCGAAAGCCTGACTGAACAAGACGAACGGAGTGGCATCACCTCTCTTTGCCTTGAGGAACAACTCGGCTTGCCTCATCCCAACGGAGACCTCGTCCATGATATCTGCGTTTCGTTCACAGAACTCATTTTCCACGACTCGGCGAGTGAAAATCCAGCCGCGGAAATCCTGTTGAAGCTCGGGAGAGAGGCAGAGCTTGAACAACTCGGAAAAGTGGAGTTCCACGCGGCTGACGGCCACCTCGATTTCCTCCTTGGTGCCGGTGAAAAAGGAGAGAAACACGTCGAAGTCGTAGAGGCAGTACGCGATGTTTTCCGGCGTTCCTCCCATAAATGCCTTCCGGAAGTAGTAATAAAACTCGGGGAACAAGTTGAATTTGGAGTGCTCGAGAAGATAGGGCACGTAGTCCAAGTGGTCGAAGGGCTCGGAGATCTCCTGCGGATTCAACTGGGCAGCATCGAACAGATGCACAAAACTGGCGTTTTCAACAAGAGGATAGCTCTGCAGCCGGAAGCTAAACCCACGGAACGGCTCCGCAAGACTCGGCTTGGGCGCCGCATGGTCAGAGGATATGCCCCCTGCAGTAATTTCGACAGACATGGTTTTATATTTGGACACGGCGGAGCAGTGAAAAGTGACCAATGTCAGAACTTTGTATTATGTTTTTTCCACTCGTTCCCTACTCGTGTCGCCACAGGCGAAGCGAGGCATACATCTCGTCACGTGACCTGCAGAGATGCGACGCTGCGATGATGTCAGGGCTGGCCGATTCGTTCTAAAAGAGCGTCAGTCATGGGAGAGTAGGGAAAGGTCCATGGGGAGATTCTGGATATGAACAAATCAAACTCCTCCCATGCTTTGAATTTTTATTTATTATTAGCATAATCGCCAATGCTTTGTGTAATTTTTCTTTCCATGCACGGGCGATTATCGCGAAAATATTTGCGGTGCTGCCTTGGTTTCGGCTTCGGCTTCGGACGGTGCTTCACCTGCATACACATGCTGTTGTTGCTGTCTGTCGTCTAAGGCGTTTCAATTGGCGTCTTCACTTCTACTACATATATATATAGATATATATATATATATTGAGATGAGTATCCCTTTTCAGAATTTTCTTCTCTATCTAATCTACTTTGGTTTTTGACACAATGACTGATACTGTTACTTCCTTCTCTTCTGAGGCTCCTCTTACTGATGTCTCTGGTGAGATATCACGTGATAGGTTTTTGTTTTTTGTTTAAGAAACATATCGTATTACAGGAAAAAACATCCCCTTCTATGGTCGGTGGTTTCAGGATATTTAACCATAAGGATCACCCACCTGATCCCCGCAGGCTATGGTTCAGCAGCGATACTGTGCACATAGTCTGCGGCTCTTTGGGACCGGAATTAGCAATTTTCTTCGGCAGCCTCCCGCAATGATCAAGTGTACATGGTGATCGATCTCCAGGGCCATTTTGTTTGGTAGATACATTGATTAGAGGAGACTTGAGAAGTTATCTTCTTGGCCCGCAACTGTACAGCTATATCTAAAACCTCGTGTTGTCATATATCTCACTTCCCACCATGTTGTGTTGAAATGATAGTCCTCGAGACAGGAATGTTGATCCTTTTGACCAGTTCTCATCTCTCAACAAATGAGTGAGTTATCGCTTTAATGAGGTCTTTGAAAAAAGGCCCTACAGAATGCAAACTTAACGATTTATCGGTTCTCATAACCACAAAGAGAGACCCCTGATGACGATTTCATTTAGCAGAGACTGATGATGATAGATACCATACAGTAGAAGCACGAAAAGAAGAGATTTTTGTTATTAGTAGTTAATAGTACTTCCGGGGTTTTTAAAGAATAGAAGCAAAGAATAGCGTCTCGAACCCTCTTGTATTCTCCATCAACTTCAGACTTGGTTTTGTCTAAAATAAGTAATACTTCACCTGATTCTTTTGTAGAACCATAACGAAAATACAAACCCTTTCCTTTTTACTATTTACAAGAAATGAAGTGGACTCGTCTTCGTTAATGATGGAAATCCACCCATAAAAGCATAATGCATTCTGTCATAATTTAAATTAGATAAACTGTAACCATTATCCATCCAATAAGCAATACTACCAAAACTAGAAGATGGGCCTTTCAAACTACCTCGTCCACAATTATAATAACACTTATTCCCACAAACTTCAGAAGCTAACCCACAAAAACCACACTGACTACAACACTCATTCAAAGGACACTTAAAATTAAATCATATACCAGGCGCAGACGGTCCACACTCAGCTTTAGGATTGGACTCATGTTTAGGAAAATCGCCCTCACTAACACAAACTGAATACCCGGCCTGCAATGGTTTTTTTATTTTTTTGTTGTTAGATTCATTGATTAGAGGAAACCTCAAAAGTAATCTTCCAAGCCCAAAAATTATACAGATGGTTTACATCCATATCAATTATAATGTCCTTATTCAACTTTTCAATATTGGTTATCCATAATTAACGAATGCTACAGACATGTTTAATTGATATAACTCAGAATTTGTTGGTGTTTTTGGGCTTACAAGGTAACTTCTGAGCCTTCCTCTTATCAATGAATCTACCAAAAAAAAAAAAAAGGATGACGATGACAAAGAAATACTAAGTGGAATATTAATATCTCACAATATTAAAAGGCATATTCTGGAAGGCGGCGTCAGTATCCTTTGAATGGACTGCCTCCAGTTTTACTGCCTAGACAGATTACTAAAGCGTGGAAAGTGATTCACCCTTTGGGTAGTTGACAAAGTCAATTTCATCCACCAAAAAAAAAAAACATAGGTGAAGTCAGGTTGGAATCATCGTAGGTGATTCGTGAGAGGTGGCCTCGGAATGGGTTAGAGGTTTTATGTATAACTGTACAGTTTTTGGGCTTAGAATGTACCTTTTGAACTTCTCTTCAATCGACGAATCTATCGAAAAAAAAAATAATAATAGGAGGTTCTTGCCGATTTTTATTCTACGATTTTAAAAAAGGATGGACCCACGCCTGTTGGCCCACTGTATACACTCCCGCTCCTCTCAAATACGCAAATGTCCTCTGAATACTGCAAAGACATCCGAGACACTGTACCAAAATTCCTTCTCCTTCTCTCGGCTCAGCCATTTTCCCACTTTCCAAATAGCGATCCCACGCCCTATCCACTTAATCATGCTTTTTTCGCCCGGGGTGGGCGCAAACCACGAGGTCAAACCCCTGGTCACGTGCGCGGCAGAGAAAATTTTAAGTGCACCACGCGAGCCACCATACTCACCTCACAAGAGTTACATTGAAGCACGCTTTACCACGCACCACACGCCCCACGACACCGTCGAAACCGCCTGGAAATGCTCAGAATCTCTGCAAGTGCACGTAACACAGCACTGCTCCCCTCGCGGCTCGTGGGCGGGCACGTCCGCCAGAACTCGAGCATCCCCGCCGTAAACTCAGAACACTCCAACTCTGGCGACAGTTTCCAGCAGAAGTTGCGGGAAAAAGTGTTGGCCGAGGCGCTCGCGAAGGAGGAGGAGGCGATGGTGAAGGCCAAGGCGTTGCGCGAGTTAAGAGAGCACACGAAAGACGCCGTGCGTGCGTTGAACAGCACGCCTTCTCATAAACTTGACGGTCGACTTCAGCGGTTGCAACGCCAGCTCGCCGAGTTCCCGGACCAGCTGAAAGTCAGGGAGCTCGACGAGGAGATCGACGAGTTCTTGTTTCACACCATGCGCTTGCCGCAAAGCGAGGTGGCCCACGCGCCATGGACTAGGGGTCACGGTACGTCGGGTAAACCCGGGACTGCCAATGGCGAGACCGACGACGCCACCCACGAGGCAGCGCAGAGCATCAGATCCACCACCAACGCAGGGTACGCGCGTATTTTCCCGAACTTGAAGCCCACGCCCGATTACAAGGGGTATTCCTCCCAGGAGCTCTTTTTAAGACACACGGCACACTTGGCCCATACAGGTGGATTGGGCACGCACCAGACGAACATCTACGAGCCCAGCGAGGACACGCTCAACCCGAAACCGGTGGCGGAGCTCTCGGTGGCCCTGTTGATGGCGGCCGAGTGCCACTTGGGCCACGCCAAGGCGCTCTGGCGGCCTTCGACCCAGCCGTTTATATATGGTGAGTACCAGGGCATCCACCTCATTGACCTCAACCAAACGTTGACGGAATTGCGCAAGGCCGCCAAGGTGGCGCGTGCCGTGGCCGCCAAGGGCGGCGTCATTCTCTACGTGGGCACGTCGCGTCTCCCGGAGCAGCAGCACGCGTTGGAGGAGGCCGCCCGCCGGTCACATGCATACTGCGTCACGCACCGGTGGATCCCGGGCACGATCACCAACTTCACCGAGGTGCTGCGCCAGATCTGCGGCCCGCAGAAGGCCGTGGTGGACCTCGCCGACACGCACACCGGGAAATACTACACCACCGAGGAGGGCACGATCATCAAGCCCGACTTGATCGTGTTGATGAACCCTGTGGAGAACAGAAACTGCATTGGCGAGAGCATCAAGCTGCGGATCCCCACGATCGGGCTCTGCGACACCAACATGGAGCCGTCCTTGTTGACGTACCCGATCCCATGCAACGACGACTCGATGAGGGCGTCTTCGCTTATCTTGGGGGTGTTGCTGCGGGCAGCCCAGGAGGGCGTGCAGGAGAGACAGCAGGCGTTTGCAGCCTACAAGCAGGCGCAGAACGAGACCGCGTCGCTGCGGTCCCGGCAGATCGCGATGGAACTGCCCGAGCCCGCACAGGCTTCGGCTTCTTAGGCTGGGCGGTTTGACGTGTATTCAACGAGCATTCATTCTATATGTATATATATGTATATAGTGTCATTTCATAGACCATGACAAGCTAGAGCCGGTCTCGCCGGGACTCCCGAGCACTCTATAGTGGCATTGCAGTGACAGTGACAGTGACAGTGACAGTGACAGTGTGCGCTCCACGTCTTCTTCTTCTTCTTCTTCTTCTTCTCTCCTCGTTGTATTTCTCTCCTTGTTCTATTTCTCTCCTCGTTCTATTTCTCTCCTCGTTGTATTTCTCTCCTTGTTCTATTTCTCTCCTCGTTCTATTTCTCTACTTGTTCTATTTCTCTACTTATTCTTCTTCTTCCTCCCTGTTCTATTTCTCTACTTGTTCTATTTCTCTCCTCGTTCTATTTCTCTACTTGTTCTTCTTCTCTCCCTGTTCTATTTCTCTACTTGTTCTTCTTCTCCTCTATTCTCTAATTCTACTTGTTCTTCTTCGTCTCGGTGGAAGTTTCCTCCTCGTCTTCATCCTCATCCTCATCCTCACTTCTCTCATCGGCAGCGACTCCGCCCACCACGTATCTGTAAAGAATACGGATGATCAAAAAGAGCCAGTACGCGTTGAGAACCTGCAAGATGAACAACAACGCGAACACGATCGGCTGCGAGATCCAGCACTTGTACTGCTGCGTGTCCCAGTTCAACTCCCACTCGCCCACGGTGCGGAACTCGGTCAACACCGACCACAAGATCTTCAAGTTGATCCAGTGTCTCAAGTAGACCCACACAACGACAAAAAAGAGAAGCGAGGGCCCGGCGAGCGGCGAGTCGAGGTAGTTCAACGTCTTCGAGAGCAGGAGGAAGAAGTCCGACACGTCCATGGTCACGTACACCTCCAACCCCATCCAGGTGAAGTGGAACCTGTACGAGCACCAGATCAACGCGATGGTGACGATGTGGTGCACGATGAGCTCGTAGAAGTCCTTGCGGGGCTTCTCGAGCTGCAACACAAGCACCACCGACTGCTGCAACCAGAACGCAGCCTGGCCCAAGTAGTACACCTTAAAGTACCAGTCGTGCGTCTTGTGGGGGTACTCTGAGTAAAAAGGAGTGGTCTCAAAGAGCCAGAGGGGCCCTTGCGACATCACCCACAACCCTAGCGGGCCCAGAAGCCCGTAGTAGAACATCGAGTACGTTTGTTCCATGAACCTCTTGATTTTGTGCTGGCGCTTGAGCCCGAACCAGACCGCGGCGGGGCGGAACACGCCGCACATCAAGAACTCTCTAAGGAAAGTGAAGAAAATCGCGTAGAAGCCTACAAAATAGAAGTCGTTCGCGCCCTTGCCGTACTGGTCCGTGCCCTCGATGTGGTACGACACGGTGATCATCTTGGTGAGAATCCGGTGCACCAAGGTGTTCTTATCACCAAAAAGAAACACCGAGAGAAGCACCCCCAAGATCAACCCCGGCTTGATCCACGTGTGCCGGGCCGACAACTCCTTGTATGCGATGACCATTTTCCACAAAAGAGCGCCGTCGCTTTGCGCGTTCTTGTTGAGTTGCTCGATTCTGCTTTGCAGTTTCTGCTTGTCCACACGGGTTTCTTTCATGGTCGAGAAGCCGGGCGCCGCGGTATCGCCGACGTTGATGTTGCCCACGGACGAGGCTCTGCGGCGTTTTTCCGAATTCGTGGAAGATGCCATTGGATGGTTATTAGGGCACAAATGCGACTGCGGAATCGCCGGATGAATAGCGATGGGTTTCGGAAATTAAATGAGTGGATGTCTCCGGATGACCAGTCACAGGCGAGGACAAGCGATGGAAGTTTGTCTTTGCTGAAGAAACGATCGTGATAAGATCTCACACGGTATGTCAAAAGCGTGGTCTGGATATCGGGCCGGTCAAGGTTGAAAAATGTGCGCTATGTGCACTCCACGACACTGTGGGGGTTTGTGCGTCCGAGGTAATCACTGGTGAGACGTGCACACACTGTGTCACGCGGCCAAAATGACACATTTTTTTTTTTTTATGTAGATACATTCATTAAAGGAAAACTATACAACTATAAACCTCAAATAAACAGGAGTTTGGGCGGTGAAAGCCAATTTTAGGTGTGTTGTACATTTAAGTGTACGATGAGCAAACTGTCTAACCACCCCTACGCCCGCGGGGTACACATTTGCAGCCACGCGAGAAGAATGGAGATTTAATGCGGAAGTGTGTGGGTGTGCCTCTTTCACAGAGGGTATACTTGAAAGAAGTGAAGGATGTCGGGCACGAAATCTGGATATTTTTTTTTTTTATTTTTTTAAAGAAACATATCGTATTACGGGAAAAACATCCCCTACTCAACTAATCCTAAAAAACCCATAGATACGTCTGGATAATGCACATATTTTCAAAGCGCAAATATTCTCCATTTTGTGATACCGGCCCACGAATTCTCTGATGCTTTTCGATCAAGAAGGTGTTGAATCACATGTTTTTGACCAACCCAGAGTGAATGCATGATTTTTATGATAGTATGGTTAAGAAAGCGGTCACAAGTGATTTCTCGAATTTTTCTGTTGATTTGTGGAAATAAAGAGATTGTTTAATATTTACTGCAAAGTGAGACCCTTTTAACTTCCAACCGTGAAATATTCCCCAGTTATTGGCAAACGGGAATGATTATCTGCGAGTATAATGATACGGGGTGCAACAGAAATCAGGGACATTCTTCTTGGTATCTTTTCATTTTTGTTTTTATATTGGCCCGCAATGAACCCGGATTCCCCTTCTTCTTTATGTCTATTTACGTGAAAAATTTATGAGGGCCATAAATCAAGCCGAGCGTACCGGATTTGCTTTGACAAGTCCATATCAATGAGAATGAGGGTATTTCTTCATAAAAGACAGTTTAAAATCTTGCTTTTTTTTATTTCTTTCTCATGAGAGTTAATGATGACCTATGATGACTAAAGATGTTGCAGTATGTGGCAGGTCGAAGATGAGGACGTCTTTGCTGAAAGAAGACTCCTTCAGAAAAATATACATGTTCCTTCAAAAAGCATAGATCAATGAACCACCTTTTCTTATGTTCATGGCATACTAACCCCCATGAATTAACAATGACGAAGTGATTATGCTTTGTGAGCGCAACCTGAAGGCGAGAGCGCCTTAACCATGCATAGAAACGCCCCGAACGCCACAAACAATAAGAACCTCCGAGAATGCATAATTCGAGACGCATATGCATATACTTCGATGCCGAACGTTCAAAACCTTTTTCTTTATCCTAAAAGCTGGAAGGAAAGAGAGTCAAAGAGATCTATGCTTCTGGGTGGGATCTATAGAAAGCCTCACGCACTAGTGGAGGTCGAACGTTACAGTATTTGAGTAAATACACACGAGCCCCATTTATCTTTTTATTTAATCCTATTGGAACCATATTTGAGTGGTGCCCTTTTAAAAAGAAATGCACAGGGGTCGAAATCACCTGGACATTCTCAGATTCGGTGTCACGCGACAGGTATAGTATATGTACATATAGATACCTGAATTGATAGCAATAGCGGGAAACTGAAATTTGGCAATACTACAACATAATCAAAAGGCGTGGAGTTACAGGGGTGCGCGTAATGCCATTTTGAGCGAAAGATGGGAAGCGCAGAAGAGGGAGAGTTATATAGGAAGGAGAGAAACGGGAAAGAAGGGGCAGAAGCGAAGTGAAAAGGAAACTTTTTAGTTTGGGAATTTAAAAAGATTGCAGCACCACAATTTCGCATATGGTCTCCCACTACACTACTCAGTGTGGCCCTATGCAGCTTAACTAACATTGATCGGACGGGAAATAGTGCTTCCTGCATGGTGTGGCCGCAACCGAAAGGTGTTTTTGTGGGCTAACTATGTGGCTAACGTTTGAAATTATGACTCGTGACTGCAAACTGGTTTGAACAAACACAAAAATATTTTTATATCTGAGCACTTCTGAATATTTTCAATCATTACAATTTTTTTGTGGATGATTTCGAAGCACCGTGATGGAGCTTACAAACTAAGAAGTCTTCCAAATACACCGAAGTGCCTTTATGAACGAATTTATGGGCTTTAAGGATTAGTGGAGTAGGGGATGTCTTTCCTGTAATACGAAATGTTTTATTTAAAAACACGGGGATTTCGAATACATTGCCGAACTATCTTTTAAAACTGTCTCTTCAATATTGATGGCTTACTAGTGGAAACCTCGAGGGCCGGATATTCTAGAGGTGCCCTGCAGTGCTTTACATATCTGTCTGAATGATATAAACTAAACTCTGGGCTTTTCTCTTTTAATTTCTAGATTGAGCATATCTTATTACAGGAATAAACATTATTTACTCAACTACTTCTAAAAACCCATAAATACGTCTGGATAATGTACTGAGTATTGAGAGACTCCAACTATCCAAGCCCTAGTCTCTCCTCTTTACATCTTTTGAGCTCCTCTTAAATCAATGAATCTAACAAGGAGAAGAAAAAACATTAGCCATGTGTGGAAACCCACGTCAACTAGTATATGTATAACTGTACAGTTGTAGGCTTGAAAGGTAACTATTGAGCTCCCCATTAATAGATGGATCTATAAATAATAATAAAAAAAGAAACACCGTCTCACTTTTTTGCCCCAATGCTCTTTTCATTTGTCTAGCATTAAGACCTCTTTTTTTGAAACGTGAGCGGGCTCCAAACAAAAAATAAAAAATAATAATAACACTAACCCAAGCTTATCGCCATCACGTGCCAAGATCTAAAGGTCCACGGAACTCCACATCAAACCGGCGGATTCATTTGAAAATAAAAAAGACGAATCATGTAAATAAAATGAAAGGTAACATTGTTATCTCTTTCGAATTTCTCTCGTTTTAACTGCTCCTGCCTTATCTAATCTACCTGTGTTATTGCCTCTCCTTGTACCCCTTTGCCAATGGCCCTGGTGTGCATATAGTGTATCTGGATCATATCTCCGGCAGAGACTCAACTCCGCCACACGATCGCCACACTATTGCCACATTTCCACCATACTTACATAACCCGCTTTTTAAGTAATTACCCGCATTTTTTTAAAATCAAGGAAAACGATACATTTCTGTGTTTCCCACGACCACTTTTACGTCTCTTCTCCCGTCCTCCAGCGTTTTATAGGGACTCTCTTCAAGTCACGTGAGCTCCCCCACCACGTTAAACACAACATTTAAAACCACAAATTCACCACAAATTCGCCACAAATTCACCGCAAATTCACCAATATGTCTCTTGAACTGCATATCGCCACGGCCACAGACCCGGCGTTGACGTCCGACAACTGGCAGTACATTTTGGACGTGTGTGACACGATTCTGGCGGCGCCAGAAACAAATGTCAAGGCGGCTGTAAAAATCATGCGTTCCAGGCTCGCCCAGAAGGACGCCAACATTGTTCTTCGCTCGCTCACCCTTCTCGTGGCGATGGGCGAAAACTGCGGTTCTCGCATGCAACAGGAGATCGCACTGAAACTGTTTTTGACCGAATGCCTATTGACGAGGTTGGCCGATAAAAAGGTGCACAAGGAGCTCAAGTTTCGCATCGCCGAGGTCATCGAGCAGCTCGACACGTCCTTTCTGAAGGACCCGTCTTTGAAAGCGATCTCGGACGCCTATGCCGCCGTGAAATCGAGATACCTGCAGTACCTCAAAACGCCCCCGAGCAAGCCAGCAAAAACCGAAATGACGGCCCAGGACCGCAGAAACGAGGACCTGGAGCTAGAGAGAGCGCTCAGCTTGTCTGTGCAAGAGTACGAGCGCGAGCAGAGCATCCGGAAGCAGTATTTGGACCTGAAACCGCTTCCTAAGCCGCTGCAAACTGGGCCAAACGGGAGAAACTCCGCTGGGGCCGAGCCAGCAGCTGGCCAGCTGAATAACAGCGCTCAAAACCATCATAACGATACCACTGCGGTGAAAAACGGGCCGGAAACGGTCACGATCGCCAGTGTTAAGAAAGTCGTGGCATTATACGACTTAATATCCTACGAGCCCGACGAGCTTTCGTTCCGCAAGGGCGACATCATCACCGTGATCGAGTCGGTGTACCGGGACTGGTGGCGCGGGTCGTTGCCCTCGGGCAAAATCGGGATTTTCCCGCTCAACTACGTATCTCCAGTAGTCTCCAAAACTCCGGAAGAGCTTGCCAGGGAACAGAAGCTCGAGGCGGCTTTGATGGACACAGAGGCGAGAAAGGTCGACAGGTTGTTGGCGCTTCTCTCGCTGGACCCAAACACCGTTCTGGAGGACGAGGTCACCGAGTTATACAACAGCACAGTTCCTCTAAAACCCGTGTTGGCCCAACTTATAGGAAAACATAGTAGTCGGCGCGACGAGCTCCGGGCGTTGCATGACCAGGTGAACTCGGAAACAAAACTCTATAATAGTGTGCTCGACAGCATGATCACACAAAGACAAAACACGCAGCTGGGTTTCTCTGTTCCTTACCCCACACATCTTCCTCGGCAAAACACCCAGCATATCTCCCAACAAAATACTCACCAAAGACAAACTCTGAATTCTTATCAAAATACCGGTCCATCTGCACACCAGATGCAGTACCAAACCACCGGTGTGTCTCAGAATCAGGGTCAGGGCCAGAGTCAGAGTCAGCCTCAGAATCAGGGTCATCCTCAGAATCAGCAGTTCACTGGCTACGGGAATACCCTAGAACAGCAGCCGACCAGTGCCGGTTTCGGCAACGGCGCTCAGTATACAGGAGAAAGACAGTATGGGTATAATTCTCCCGACCAGCAGCATCCGCAGGTGTCGTTTCCCCAGAGACAGAATTACTAACGCGGGTAGTAATTTGATTGGTGTAGTTTTATAGGTGAGAGGCAGGGGAATGACCAATATAAGGAGTGAGGGAAGGGAAAGGGCCCTGGAGCGCTATGCGGGGATAAGAGCAGAGGATTTATCAATATTTGAAAAATGTGTCAGACCCTCTTAAGTGAAATTTGAACCAAAACTTACTTGATCTCGAAACTTCTGCTCTTTTTCATAACACATATATTTAAAGGCCCGTGGTACTCCATGTGGTTCTGCATATCTAAGTGTTTCATATGAATCAAGGCATGGACCAAATGGGCACCAAGTGCACTCCACTAAGACCTTCGAGGATATCTATCTTTCAAGTATTACGAGTTTGATTACATAGAAAAAACACCATAGCCAGTTTCCAAAAACGATGCATCACTAATGAGCTATTGAGGTAAAATCTAAAACCAATCTGCTCCGCTGTTTCTGGCCTGCACACAAGCCAACGTTCCGGACAGAGTGGAGCATCACTGATCACGAGACCAAAAAAGAGACCACCGTGAAAAGCACCACAAACGTCACCCGATCCCCACAAAAAAAAACCAAACTTCACATAACAATGTCGGACTTATACGGCCACAGAGAGGAGCAGAATAACCAGCGCTTCGACCAGCTTTCGCAAACATTGCAGCAGTTCCGCACAACCGTGGACAGAGATATCCATGGCAGAGTGCAGCAAGAACTGCTGACGTTGGACGCCTTGAACGACAGTTTCAGCCACTTGTGGAGCAAGGTCAAGAGAACGAGTGGCGACTTGCAGACCGTGATGACCCGCAACGCCAGCTTGACCAAGATCGTCGTGGTGTTGTTGGCGGTGTTTTTCGTGGTGATGACGCTCGTCAAACTCAGGTAGTTTCGAGAAGGGGCGATCTTTTTTGAAGGAGAGAAAACGCCATGGAATGTCCAGGTTGACTATTCGCCCCGGGTCCACCAATACCGCGATGCCCCGCTACTTCTTGTTGACGACGTCGGAGCCCAATCTATAGGCGCCGATCGCCTTGCCCCAGTTGATCTTCAGTTTGGTCACGGGCAACAATCTTCTCAAGTTCTTGAAGTACTTGTGGTTCAACACAGTGAAGTCGTCCAAGATCTTCAACGTGGCGTCGTTCTCCGCCTTGTTGATGTAGTTCACAATGCTGGACGCAGAAACGTCTTTCAACAGGCGGGCGGGCGTGGCCTCGTCGAACTCGAGCCTAACGTTGCCGTCCTCGTAATAATGGATATCCAACTTGACGGTGCCCTCGATATCTCCCGAACCGTCAATAGAATAAACGGATTTCCAGAGACCAGTGTAGAAGTTGTTCTTGTTCAACTTTTGTCCGATTATGATGATCTTGACGCCGTTCTCGGCGTCCGGGATAACAGTAAACGCGTATTCCGAGGGGTAGTGGTCCTCGCCATATTGCTCGAGCAAACTCACGAGTGAATCGTAGTAGCTAGGGTACTCCACGCGCGGCTCTGCCGATTCGAGGTCAACCGCCTTTTGCGAGTCCAAGTCGACGGCGAACTTCTGCTTTCCGATATAGTCCCAGTATTTCGAAGACTGGGCGTCCTTATTGAGTTTGCTGGCGATCAACCCGCCTGAGACAATGAGGCCATTTTCGTCGATCTGCTTGTCTAAGGCGTCGTTGACTGCGGCCCGGTTTTCGTCCGACGCAAGCGCAAGCAAATCGGACTTCACCTCGGTGAGTTCGCCCGGAGGAGCGGTTTTTGCCAACTGGCTGACAATTTCGTTGAGCGTGACCGACATCTTAGCTGTGTTGATAGTGTTCAGAAGGCGTATCAATGGAGCTTGTGTTGCGTGGTTCTGAGAGCGAGCTGATGCAGGTTTGTCCGTGGCGGTCACGTGCGCACGCCCCACGATCAAAGAAGGGGAGAAGCAGTAAGTACCCATCTTTGAACGAATTTGAATCCTGAATTTTGGATCCACAATTTTGGATCCTGAATTTTTGAACTAGAATTTTAAATCCAAGAGTTTGTATCCAGAAGCTCGGAATCTCAGAATCTCAGAATCTCGGAATCTCGTAATCTCTCAATCCCCCTATTCTTATAAAAGTCCAGCTTCTCAGAATCTCAGAATCTCGTCTTCTTTCAGTTCCCCTCATCTCATAAAAGTCCAGCTTCTCAGAATCTCAGAATCTCGTCTTCTCTCAGTTCCCCTTTTTTTATTTGAAATCCCATCTTCTCGGAATTTCAGAAATCCGTCTTCTTTTAATCCCCCTGATCTTATAAAAGATCAGCTTTCCAAAAAGCCCCATTTGTTTTGAGCTGTAACTTGCATTGGGGTACCTCGCACCGAGTCTCGCAAACTGTAGGCGCTTTCAATCCTCACAAATCACGATAAATGGAACGCACCGGCACCCTCCCTGATAGCGTGCAAGAGCTTTGACTTCAAGAGCTCCTCCAGGGAGTAGTCTGGGAGCTTGAGGTAATTGGCACATGTCATGACCGAAGGGAGATAGTCGTCTCCCGAAAGCCCCGCGTCCGGGTGTTTCCTCACGACAGTGAACTCGGGCCGCATCGCCTTGAATCCACCAATAGGAAGCCTTGGCGAGCCCGTCAAAAATTGCAAAAACGCCCGCCTCTCCAGCAAATCGAGGCCCTGTAGAACATTCACGAGCATGCAGATGGCCTTTGAGTCCTGTGCAAACCCGTGGTTGGCCGTGATCGACTCGGATATGGTCTCTCTTGACCAATCCTCCTCGCCGTTTCCGAATATCTCCTTAAGCTCTCTTGCCGAGAATATTGACAAAGAATCGATGGGAAACACCGAGGAAAAGCCTTCTCTAAATGCTTTCACCTGTTTGGCGACTCCCTCCACCAATAAACACTCAATGACCTTCTGAATGTACGACTTGAGGTTTTGTGGCGTCACGGCAACGTTAATACCACCTGGTACAAGGTTCAAGTCCGCGTGGCCAGGAACCGTGAAGTAAAGCGACAAGTCAGACAATGTTGCTCCATCGATTTCCACATCCACGTCATGTGGTGTACCCTTGAACTCACCGAGGTACTTGGCCAAATGTTGCATTCCCCTTGCAAAATCCAGGTCTACCTCGCCAAGAACACCAATTAGGTCTGCCACATTCGTATCGGTGCTCGAGAGTTTCTCAAGACATTGAGGGTCTTGAATGAGGGAAATGAACAACGTGTTGAAGTTGAAGTCGATGATTCGAGAATCGAGCAAAGCGCGTGCAACAAACACACCAAGAATCTTGAAGAGAAACAAAGCGTTCTTTTCTTTCGGACCGTTTTCATTGAGACCGATTGGTGACGGGAACAATCCTTGTGGGTTGCTCACGTATACTTCAACGTTGTCACTCTGCCGCCAAATCAGCAACTCCTTTCTGCAGAAAGCCTTCGAGACCGAGGCGTAGAACTCCAAAGTTGGCCCCAAGCCAGAACCCACCTCATCGTAGTATTCGATCTCGAGAATAGATGGCAGCAGGCCATACTGCAGAAGAACCTTGATGGCTCCTTTGAAAATCTTGTTCCTTGATAATCTGACTTTCGTCCTCAGAGGAGCCCCAAGCAGCAAAGGCGTGGTTGATCCCGACGAGCTGTCGTTGCTACTGCCGGCCTTGTCTTTGATAGCACGGTTATTCCAATTGTGAATCAACCGCGAGTGACCAAAAGACGTGCTCTGCAAAAAGAACAATCTCGTGCTCAATGGGTATACGAATGAGAAGTTGTTGGTAGTAGCAATACTCCAGAAAGGCATGGATCCGCTTGCAACAATCAAAGGCTCCTCTAATTGCCGATTGAGTTTCACGGTCAATTTCCAATTCATGAACACATCCGCAGGAAGAGCAGGTACTTTCTTGGACTTTTCCACGCCCTCATTGATTTCAAACAATGTGCGCAAAAGATTTAAGACAGCTTCTGTATGAGACTCAATACTCTCGACATTTTCTACCTCAGAAGCCATGGAGATACTGTCATCTTTCAGGGCTACTTTGAAATGGACTTCGTGAGGCTTGCCCCAGATGTCGTAGCCCTCCAACCTCTTGAGGTCTTGTTTGGAACGCAACGACCTGAACACGGCACCAAAGACTGTTGTATCTAACGGAATTCTTGAACCGTTGATTGAGAACTCGAGTCCCGTAGGTTCTTTAGCTTGCTCGAGCAGAATGTGCTCCGAGCTGCTTCTCGAACCTGGCGCACCGTCTCTCGACAGACCTACAAAGAGACGCTTCTGTTTCAAAAAGTTCTCGATGGTTTTGAATGTCGCAATGGCATGCACTGAGACTACCAAATGTTCCTTACTCTCAGGCGTACCTTCCTCGGCCTCTAGAATCAACTTGATTTTGATCTGCCTGGCCAAGGATGCTGCACCATTCTCAGTGCCGCTGGGGCTAGTGACTCCACTCGAGATTACCTCAAAGGATTCTGCGCGAGCCAAAGAGTCCTGAAGAAGAACAACTAGCTTTTCGAGTTTCTTTCTATCGTCGTAAAATGCCGTGACGAACGATTTCGCCGCAATATCGCGACTAGAAGAGGAAAGACTGTCAGTGTGGAAAACTTGTATAAGCTGCTTTAGGAGACCCAGAGAACTTAGCTCGAAGCTCGAGATACCTCCTTCGCTGGAACTCAACGCCCGTGTCAAATTGCCCCAGATCGAACCCCACTCGTCAGGACTCACAGACGAGTCGACGACCGCTTTCGTGAGGGCATTGACAATGGGTGTGAGCTTGTCGTTTTCTGAAGAAAAGCTGTCTGCCAGGCTTGCGAAATCGACATGGAGGTGATTGATGGCCACTGTGACGTTCTTTAAATAGTTCAAAATGGAATATAGCTCCATTTGCAGGCTGAGATCCACGAGCTCTTTGTCGCCGAACTTCTCTTGGAATGTGTTCGCCAACATGGGCCGATTGAACCTTGCTTCTCTTTCGGCGCCACCCTCTGATTTGTTGTCGATATCCTCCAAGTCCACCCGTTTCAAAAATCCGGTGATCTGGACCAACTCGCTGAAAACACCCTCCCTTTCCAACACGGGGGTGCAAGATAGCTGAGACTTCAAAAGAAGATTATGGATGGTGGTGCATGCACTCAGAAGCAAAAGAAGAGGCTTGTTGGAAGACTTTTCAGTCATAGCAGGTGCCTCTGTCACTTCAGAGACGACGCCTTTCCCACTACTGATTATGGATGTAAGAATACCAAATAACGCATCCAAGTCCTTCTTGCGAAAGTTCTCAGAGTCCGCAAAAGCCACTATCCGAGAAAGACCTATAAGGGCCTGCTTCCTGATCGAGTATTCCATGGTAGCCTGGAAAGACCCCACCAAGACTTGCCAAACTTGAGTGGTGAAGGCCCTGAAGCTCTGGGCATTTTCATTCCTGTACAGCGTGTTTCTGTCGTAGTTGATGCGAGTTTTCGTTTGACTGAGCTTCTCGTCTGAGGGTAAAAACGGGGTTTCCTTTACCGTGTATGTGATGGGCAACAAGTAGGTCAAGATGTTTAAGAAAAGCGATAGGAGCTCATTGGGGCAGGAGATCAACGCCTCGATGGATACGTCGGCGCTGGCTTGCGCTTTCAGCTTGGAGTCATCGGACTTCTTGAACTTGTTGAGCGAGCCCTTTATGTACTCGCCAATGCCCAAGTCGAGAAGAAGGTTGGAGATCTTGACCGATGTGGAAATGAGAATGATGAGCGACTTGAGCAACGAGATCATCGAGTGGTAATTGAGCCCGATGTCCGTGCTTGACGGGTTGCAGGAGTCGCGGATCACGCCCAAGATGTGGCGGAGAAGCTCCATGTCGGCAAACAACTTCTCCAAGAACTCGGGCTTCTCCTTGAAGCTGTCGATGATGCGCGAGACGCCGAGCCACGCGCTGCGCCTCACCGCCGGGTCGTCGTGGTGCTCTGCGACGCGCACCAAGTTGTGGAACTGCGCGAGCACAAAGTCAAAGTGCACGGTCAGAATGTGCTCGCACGCATTCGCCACAATGCTGAGGCATTTGCGCTGCGAGTGCACCGTCAAGAAGTCGAGGTTTTGCAAGCACGCCCGGAGCCCGTCGCTGGCCAAGATGAGCGCGTGTGCGCCGCGGTCACGCGACATGATCTCCAATGTCTGGAGACACTGCTCGGTCAAGTCGATGTAGACGATGTCCAAGAGCTTGGCCACGAGCGTCTCGACGGCGCCGCAGCCAAGCACGTCGTGGATGAAGTCCGCGTTCACCTCGAGCAAGTTGTAGAGGCAGCGGCACGTGACGAGGTGGAGCTCGAGGTCTTCCATCAACAAGGGGTCGGTGAGAATGTCGACGAGTGCACGTGCCACCTGGTCCGGCCGAAGCACGCGTTCCGCGGTCATGCCGTCCATCATGAGCAACCGCTCAGAAAGCTCGTTGATGCTCTCGAGGATCAAATATGTGTCGTCACGCTGCGCAATGTTGCTGACTAAGGCATCAAACTCAGAATGTTGCCGGCCAAAAGAGGGGGCCTCGAGCCCGTCCACGAGCCGCAGCATCACGTCGAGAATGTTCTGCTGCTGCGCCGCGCCGCCGCCCGCACGGTTGCGTTCCACCAACTCGCGAAGAAAGTTGGAGCCCTGGCGGTCTCCTGATAAAATTCCAAAGAGCCCATTGGCCACTGCCTCTTCGTCATATTCGTCGTGTTCTTCGTCATCTTCCTCGTCTTCCTCTTCATCGTCCTCTTCCTCTTCGTCCTCTTCTTCTTCATCATCGTCTTCGTCGTCCTCGCTTTCACTCCCTCCGCCCACCCGGGAGCTACTGGAAGCGTCGGGCATGTCCAGGTCACGTGACCCGGCGGCAAAGCCAGATTCAGCGGCTCTGTGCTCCTCGGTCACGTGCGCTAGAGGGGCCGCAGAACCACCGTTGTGATCCTCGGAATCGGAACATTCTTCGTACGTGTCGCTCGTCGCTCCGGTGTGTCTGTGTGAATCCCCACGATCAATTCCAGAGTTCTCCGAGTCTGTGTCAGAATGTAGCACGTTCACGCCAGCGACATAGTCGTGCATGGCCTCGTCTTCTTCGGAAGGGGAAACGGTGCTCACGTGAATCTCGGACGTATCTGCGGGATGTAAAAGCGAGCCTGTGGCGGGAAAAGTGGCACCGTGAAAGCCGCCCCCATACTGAGACGGGGCTGAGGACGACAACGAGTCTTTGGATGCAGGCCGGCCGCGTTTGTGACCAGGCGCCATATTATTTTGATTTGTGAATTTGAAAAGTTTGAAAATCTACGTTTGGTTTAAAAGAAAACGGTGTGTGGCGAGTGCTGGGGCGTTTTTGAGTGGATCAGTGAAGGTCTCAGTCTGGTGCTTTAGTAACCACTCGCGAGTATGCGAGACGGCGTCATGTGCGGGTCACGTGATGCGCAGTGCCGGTGGCGAGCCGAGCCCTTTTTAATAAAACTTTTTATAAAAGATAGAAGAGGGGGTGAACTTCATGAAGTGTGGTGGTGTTTTTGGATAATTCTTGTAAGACGATATGTCTCTTAATTAAAAAAATGAAATGCCGGAATGTCGGGGGTGTTGGCATTACAAGCTAGTAAATCATATAAGGACTGGTGGGGCTGCCCGAGATTATTGAAAGGGCATCCTTTTTTTTTTATTTATTTCTTTTAAAGATCCATATCGTATTCCGGGAAAAACATCCCCTACTCAACTAATCCTGAAAACCTCATAAATACGTCTGGATAATTCACTGGGTGGATTTTTGCAAATGCATCCTTTTTCTAAATACACCGATGGACTAAGCTGGTATTACTAAAGCGTGGAAAGCGATTCATCCTGTGGGTAGTTTTTTTAAAGAAGCATTTCGTATTACATTCTAAAAATGGTAAATCTCTTTGTATAGCGTGTCATCTTTATGCAAGGACAATGCTAATCTTCTCTGTATTGTTAAAATTGACAGATTTATCATCGCGGGCGATAGTTGACAAAGCCAATTTCAATACATAGGTGAGGTCAGGTTAGAATCATCGTGGGTGATTCGTGAGATGGGACCTCGGGATGGGTTACAGGTTTTATGTATAGCTGTACAGTTTCGAGCTTCTAAATAAAACTTTTGAGCTCCCCTTTGATCAATGGATCTATCAAAAAAAAAAAACTATACACTGGCTAACTTTCGATAAACTCTGGGTACTCGTATCCAGAACACCTCTCGTTCGAGTTTCCTTTTGAGAACAATATAAAACGCGCAGCTGGTTTAGTGGTAAAATCCAACGTTGCCATCGTTGGGCCCCCGGTTCGATTCCGGGGCTGCGCATTCTTTTTGGATTCGAAAATCATCCAGTATACATATTTATCATCGGTGTTGAGATGAGATTAACGAATTTTTTTTCGCGTTCGCGAATGTTTTTGTTGACCGCGAAAAATCCTGTATGATATCTTCAGCGTTTACGGCTTTCTTCTAGCCTGTATGCACACCTGGATATATAAAAGAAGGTGAAGAATCATCACCTCTACATATTTATACTTTAGACAATACTAACTGGATTTCATTTATAAAGGATCAACCATACGTATAGTAACATCATGAGTATAGTGCATAAGACATATGATGATAGGAATTTGGAGAAGGACTATCCTTCATATAAGCACAAACTCAAACATTTTTTCCCGTTCTCGAATACTGGGCAAAATTGAGAAAAAAGAGTCTCACTTTGCAGTATATATGTTGAGAATCGTGTGTAGATATCTATTCCTCTCTAAACCTAAAAAAGCAGAAGACCCTTGAGCAGGTTCTCAACATTTTGTCTTAGTTTAAAATTAGTTTATTTTACTCAATGTCAGTAATGCTGATTACTACACAAGTGAAACTCTTTACAAAGGTAAAAATCCTAAATCCAAAAACGCCCGGCAAAATTCGAAGATTGAACAAGCTTTTATAGTACTCTCGAATTCCAGAACTCACCAGCTTTTGAGCTGATTTGGGGCCCTAAACATCGAAAGCACTCTGGTCTATCTTCGATACTCACTGAATTTGCAAAATAAACGTATTCATTAGTAGCGCGCATATGAATGCACCCTGCCAGATGTAGCCGTCATAAATTTGAAGACGGCTGCGAAATACCATCAAGCGATGTTTCTTGGGAAGAAAAGGGTTAATTTATTTTCGCTTCAAATGCATTTGCCATTTTTTTTCTCTTTTCTTGATGGATCAATCCCCGATGTTCTCACCTGCTACGATTTAATCCAAAAAGCTCTTTCAAGAAGTTCTTTCACTCTGCAGACAGGATGGGAATTCTCGAGTCTTGATTTTTCGCAAGGCCGATAAATCTTCCCGATGTAAGATAATGGACACTCCTCGTAAAAACTTTGGGCTGACATTTACCCTACAGGTTGGTCGATGATACACATGGCACTCTGTTGGAACCCCGCAATAAAGAAAGTTAGCCGAGCCGCGAAAACAGTTTTTTTTTTTTTTTTACCAGCACACAGTTGCGTGGGGGCGCTTCTCTGATATGCAGTCCGTGGGGGCGACTGAAAAACGCCACTCTTCACAACCGTGGGGAAACAAAACGTGAAAATGCCTTCCAGCACTCACACATAATCTTGGCATTCTGGCCAATGCTTTGTTTTGTCGATGTGTGGTTGCGCTGAATGTAGTGTCTATTGTTGGTGTGAATCACTCATCTAGGATATCCCCGAGCCCCTTCTGAAGGACATGTCTCAAAACCCTTCAGAACTACGTCGCCTTTGGGAAAGTCGGTGAATAGAAACCGAGTTTTACAAAAAATACTTTTAATGTTTCCATCTACACACCACACACTGATGGTCCAACATATATTGTGCTTATGGGCTGCGCCGAGCTCGCAAGAGTGTGCGGAAGGTTTTTCCGTTCTCCCCCACGCTGCGACATTCCGCCCGTGCACACCACGCAGGTGCCAGCAACTTGATTCCCATGAACTTTCAGAAGCCCTGTAAGCAATTTTTATCGAGAGACTTTTGGGGAGATCATTGACTGATGATATTCGTATAAATTACAAAAAAAATCAGCTCATGTGTATTTTAAAGCCCAGGACTTATTGATGATTGTGAGATCTGTTGGGGTGCCCCCATGTCGTGCCCGGAGTAACCCGCGTCAAAAGTGAAACTGAACTTTTTTTTTAGGAAAGAGGGAGAGGTACCCCGCCGAGCATCTGGTATATGGGACGCGTCACCCCCACAGATGCCCGCTCATATGCAAGCCCTGCAGCAAGTTATGGGGTTCCCCATTATCTGCTCAATTCCAGGTTAACCTTTAAATAGCCCTATCTTCGCCATCGAAAAAGTTCTTAATACATTCAAACTACTATCTTTCTGACCCTGAGCTAATACCAGGACTCATCACGCAAATCTGAACACTAGATCGATCATCGACCCTCTTCCATTACACCCGCACAGAATCTACATTTGCAGCAATAGACCATGACTAATCAGTCTTTCGTCGACGAGGAAAAAGCACACATCAGCCATGTCGAGTCTGCGAGCTCACAGAAAAAACAGGTTGCAAAACCAGACCTGTTGCAAAAATACAGCGACGTGGAAATCGACGAAATGCACAAGAAAATCACCCGCAAGGTCGATCTCCGTTTGCTCCCGATGCTCGTGCTTCTATACATCTTAAATTACTTGGACAGAAACAACATTGCCAGTGCCAGACTCGGTGGCTTGGAGGCCGACTTGGGGCTCGTGGGCAACCAGTACCAGATCTGCATCTCGATTCTTTTCGTGGGGTACATTCTCATGCAGATCCCCGCCAACATGTTTTTGAACAAGTTCAAAAGGCCCTCTGTGTTCATCACGTGCATCATGGTCGGGTGGGGCACCATTTCGACGTGCACTGCAGCCGTGCAAGGTTTTGGCGGCTTGGTGGCGATCCGGTTGGTTTTGGGGTTTGTCGAGGCGGGTTTCTTCGGTAGTGCCCTCTACATTTTGTCTTGCTGGTACACGAGAAACCAGCTCTCGCTCCGTAACTCCTTGTTATATTCCGGCTCGTTGCTTTCTGGAGCGTTTTCTGGATTGATCGCTGCAGGAATCGTGGAGAACATGGACTATGTAAGGGGCTTGCGTTCGTGGAGATGGTTATTCATTATTGAGGGTGCCATCACCGTGGGCATTGCACCTATTGCATACTGGGTGTTGCCCGATATGCCGCAGAACTCCAAGATGCTCTCTGCGCTTGAGAAAGACGTGCTTTTATACAAAATCAGGGCCGAAACCGGCGAGGACGACTCCGACTCCATCAACCAGGAAAGCTACTGGGGCGCATTCAAGTTGTGTGTGAGCGACATCAAAGTGTGGGCGTGTGTGGGCATTCTCTCGTGGTTGGTGGCCGCGTGTGGCGTGACGAACTTCTTCCCCTCGATTGTGGAGACCTTGAACTTCGACAGAGTCGTCACCTTATGTTTGACTGCACCCCCATACTTACTTGCAGTTGTCTCGACATTTTTATGGGCCCGCCATGCCGACAAGACCGGCGAGAGGTTCTGGCACGTGGTTGCACCTATGATCGTAGCAATGGTCTCGTTCATCATTGCCGTGGCCACGGTGAACACAGGCGCACGTTATTTTGCCATGGTGATCATGGTTCCTTCCCTTTACTGCTCATTCACCACGATATTATCGTGGATGTCGAACTCTTGCCCTAGACCTCCTTTAAAAAGAGCGATTGCGCTTTCTTTGATGAACTGCTTGTCGAACTCGGCCTCGATCTGGAACGCATACTTGTATTCTTCCAGTTCTGCACCCAGATACACCACTGCGTTCATCTGCAACATCGTGTTTGTTGCGTTGGCGATCGTGTGTGCGGTGGCGTTGAGATGGAGGTTGCAGATGTTGAACAAGGCGATTGAAACCGGCACGATGAACTGGGAGAAGGAGCTAGGAAAGGGCAACGACGGGTCTTCCGTGAAGGAGGACTTCAGGTTTTTGATCTAGAGGACTGGACAGTGGATATTTATATTAATTTTAGTCAAACGAGAATGTGTTACTAGCTTTAAAGCTTTTTATTTCCAAAGAAATGAGTCTCATTGGGTAGTTTATGAAGTCAATATTAGTGCATATTTGAGGCCAGGTAGAAGCTTCACGAGAATATGCTTGAATATGGTTTGCTCATTCTATGTCTTTTCAAATTATCCCAAATGTTGGTGAAAAACTCATGGTAGGCGATTCGTGAGATGGGACCTCGAGATAAATTAAAGAATTTTTTTTTGTATAACTGTTCAAGACTTCTAAAGCATGGAAAGCGATTCATCCTTGGGGTAGTTGACAAAATCAATTTCAATACATAGGTGAGGTCAGGTCAGAATCATTTTAGGCGATTCGTGAAATGGAACCTCGAGATGGATTAGGGATTTTATGTATAAGCGTTCGGCCATAACTAGCAGATGGTAGCCTTGGCGCAATGCCTTCTTAGAAAGCGCCAAATACCAATTATCTGAATGAACGGTTCCTCTCGTACTAAGTTCAAGTACTATTGCAACAACAAACCATCAGTAGGGTAAAACCAACCTGTCTCACAAGTTACAACGGTCTGAATCCAACTCACGTTCCCTATTAGTGGGTGAACCATCCAACGCTTACCGAATTCTGCTTCGGTATGATAGGAAGAGCCAAAATCGAAGAATCAAAAAGCAATGTCGCTTTGAACGCGTGACTGCCACAAGCCAGCTGTATAGTTTTTGGACTTAGAAGGTGGCTTTTGAGCTCCGCTTTTATCGATGAATTTATCAAAAACAAAAAAAAAAAGAGAAAAAGAAAGAAAAAGAAAGAGAGAACCGTCGCATTGATGAAAGAGCGAGAAACAGCAGCAGATGTTATATAGCTTTTGAGAAGGGAATACGTTATAAAGAAGATGAAAGCAGATGAAATAAGATAAAAGAAGATAAAAGAAGATGAAAGATGATGAAAGAAGATAAAAGAAGATGAAAGATGATGAAAGAAGATAAAAGAAGATAAAAGAAGATAAAAGAAGATAAAAGAAGATAAAAGAAGATGAAAGAAGATAAAAGAAGATGACTATAAGACAAAAGCTCGGCTCTGAAATGAGCCAAAGAAAAAAAAAACAGGTCCATTGTAGGCTGTGACTCGAAGGGCAAGAAGATCTTGTTGATTATCGACGATGTCATGACCGCCGGAACCGCAATCAACGAGACGTTCATATATCATAATTGGCGCCGAAAACGGAATCGTGGTGGGATGTATTGAATAATTATTGCTTGGGACACACAAGAGACCAAAGACCCCCACCTCTCTGCCACCTCTCTGCCACCCAGGCTGTGGGTGTGAAAGACAGAGTTCGTGGATCCTCGATTGTTTCTTTGTCGGATATCATTTCCTACTTTCTCTCCAAGTTGTCCGAGGAGAACTTGGCCGCTTTCAAAGAGTATAGATCCAAGCACGCCCCAGTCATCTAAGGCTTGTAGAAAATGCCATAGCGTACTAGTTCGATTAAATGGATCTTGGCCAGTTGATTGATTGCTTTCATATTGGTTCTTATTTAAGGAATCAATTAAGTGATTGACTATCTAGTACTCTTCTCTATAAGTTTCTCCGGTTGAGTCATGTCTAACTCTAACAGTAATGGTGATGGTGGTTCTGAGACCACACCAGAACCCAATGAACATATTGGGTGTGGTAATCAATCATCACCTGACCCAACTTCCAATGGATCTTTAGTTCCCGGAGCCCCTTCTCCGGAAACACCAGTTCCAGAGTCTATGCCTTGCATTAAGGTATCTAGGGTTGATGAGTATCAGTACTATAAGGTCAAGAGTCATTCTCATGTTGAAGTGATGGAGCCTCCGGCCTATCCTGCCATTGATCTCACTATACAGGGAAATCTTGACTTCCAGCAGGTTATGCATGGCGTATGTTGATTGTGCTCTATAGTTCGTTTCGTGGTGTCATGCATGTATACTCAAGTAGCAGACTTCACATGTGTCACTGTTCAGACGGTCACACGGTCACGTCAAAGAACTGAATGTGCAAGCAGTATGATGTCGTTGTATTTCACAACATGCACCCTCGGGCTGTAGTCTTTTTCTACGAATCCACACAACACTGTAATAAAGCCCGACAACACTGTAATAAAGCCCCTCATATCATTATCCGCTATTAGCCCCACATACCATTCTTCGCTATTAGCCCCACATCATATCATCATCATTAACCCCACGTACAATTCACAAAACGTCTCTCAATAAATACACCCATTATACACCTACTTAAGACGCGACCGCGTCATCTCGAGAATCTCCTCGTACAAGTACGTCTTCAACGCGTCGATGCTGAGATCGCTCTTGCTCTTCTGGTCCAAGTAATCCGGCTCCAACTTCACTTTGGTGACCGGCTCATCGGATGGGTCGTGGTACTGTGCCAAGTACGGATGCATCAACGCCTCGGATGCAGTGATGCGCTTTGCAGGGTCGAACGTCAAGAGCCGCGTCATCAAATCGATACCTTGTGGATTAATAGGCGCCATGCCGAACCTTTCGATTCTTCGGGGGTGGTTCTGGAGGTAGAGCCGTGGATCGACCGGTCTTTGGCTGGGTAACAGCCGAATATAGTCACGTGCCCGGGGCAGTTTCACACACTCGAGGTCGTCGCCTTCGGGCGTGCCCAAGTACTGGAAAATGAGGAGCAACTGGTGCTTGTAGTCCTTTCCGGGAAAGAGGGGGTACCCCAAGAAAAGCTCGGCCATCATGCACCCAACAGACCAGAGGTCCACTGCGGTAGTGTATATGGACTGCAGAAGCATGATTTCGGGCGCCCGGTACCACCGAGTGGCGACGTATTCCGTGAGTTTTGATTCAAGCGGCAGCATCGTGGACCCCATGATGCGGGCCAAGCCGAAATCGCAGATTTTCACGTCGCAGTTGTAGTTCACCAAAACGTTCAGAGGCTTGAGGTCGCGGTGGATCACGTTGGCACTGTGGATCGTTTTCAAGCCCCGGAGCACCTGGTAGATGAAGTACTGGATGTGTTTGTCGGAGATGTCCAGCGAATGGTTGAGTTTGTGCAAATCCGTGGGCATGTATTCCTGGATCAAGTACACCTCGTTGAAGGACGCGAAATCCTTGGGCCGTTGCACATCGTAGAACCCGATGATGTTTTCGTGGTTGCGGAAAAAGTTGAGGAGATGGAGTTCGCGGATGGTTCGGAGACACACGATGGTTTTTGAAAACGGCTCGATCTTCTTGATCGCCACAGTTAATCCGGTGGGCTTATGCACTGCCGAAGCCACCACGCCATATGCACCTTCGCCGAGCACCTGCTTGGTTTCGTACGACCGGCTGATGTTGAACACGACTTTTCGGGAGCTCATGATCTATGATATGAATGGGTTTAGGAAATATTTAAGAGGAAAAAGAAATTCGTTTTGTTTGTGGATGCAAAATGGGATGCTGGCGGTGGCTTGGTATTTATCTAGCACATCGGCTTTTCCGGGTTTCCCGGTCGGCATATACGCCGATGGCATCGCCGGAGCTTCTTTGGCGTGGAGATCTCAAATGTGTGAATGCGGGGTGTGTATATGTAGCCGTGGGTTGCGCGTGGACTGCTTATTGCGGCAAAGGCTGCAAAAACTTGGGGCAGCGGGCCGGCTGCGTCGTTTCAGGAGTGCATATAGAGCGCGTTTCTGAAACACAGTGGGCGGATTTCGGTTTCAGAGTGTGGGCGCCCACCAGAACCAGCTTTCCTCTACTGCAGATCTTGAAACATGGCGGGTCGTCTGGGCTCACTTTCTTGTGGTTCAATGTGGTGTGTATATAAACTAGGACGTTTTTATAAAGAAACATTTCGTAAGACTTTGACTTGATTCCGCCTTTCCCCAGTGGGGCTGCGAGAACTACTTCCAAGTATACTGATATGTCATGATGTGTAGATACTATATTCTCAACTTGTTGTTTGAATATGTTTTATCAATGCTAACTTGATATGGGGTACCGGCTGGCATGTCAATTACAAGTATTCGTGATCAGATCCGTTTCGGGACCACTCAGTATGACTGAAGACATTTGTGTCTGATGAACCTAACAAAAAGAATGTTTGGAGATCTTTTTGAAGAAATGTTTTGTATAACAGGAGAATGCTCTACTAATGTATTCCCAAAAGCCCAGAGAAAATTTCCGGATAATGCACTAAGTATTGAAAGAATCCAGCTTACCCAAGCCCTAGTTTCTCCTCTTTAGATTAGCCTTATGCGAAATTAACGTCAACTAGTCACCTGAATAAGGGGTATTTTTTTCTTTAAACGCATATTGGTTTACGGGAAAAACATTTCTTTCTCAACTAATCCTGAAAACCCCCAAAATATAGAGCTAATCTAGCGCCCATTTCAACTCTACCGATGACTTGATCGAGTCAGCCAACGCACTTAGATTTTGCCAGTTATTGGTGATTTGACTACCAGAAGATGTGAAAGTGATGAGTAGGCAAAAGGTTCGTTGTCTACCCAAAACATAGTAGTTTTTTTAGCAAACATGACCCGCCAAACGACCCAATTTCACCAGGTAAGTATGAGCAGACTAGTCAATGCAGCAATAAAAATCGGAAAGCTAGGCAACTTGTCCGAGCGGTTAAGGAGAAAGATTAGAAATCTTTTGGGCTTTGCCCGCGCAGGTTCGAATCCTGCAGTTGTCGATATATTTTTTCTTTTTGACTCTCTGATCAATGTGCTGTATCCGAAGTATTCTCCCCATACAGGTTCTTTTTTATCTCTATATATTCGATGCCATAGAAAGATCTATGAATCGCTATCAGCTGCATACCGTTGTGCGTCTTTCTTTTATTTTCCAATGAATCATATCCTACTACTCTCGTATTACTCTTTTCTTACATTATACGCGCGGTATTGGACCCCGTCGTATATCGTACATGCGCGACGCGAACCACCTTTCCAAGTTCAAGAACCACTCTTTTCTTAAAAACCGAGCCGATCTTCAAACATAAAAATAGTGGGCATTTTCCAAACACACTTCGCATTCTCGAAAACCACTCATAAATCATAAACAACCAAAATGAGAGAAGGCAAAGTCGCGGTCATCACCGGCACAAACTCGAACCTCGGCATCAACATCGCGTATCGGCTTCTAGATGAAATCTCACCTTCTACAAACATCACGATCGTGGTCACATCTCGAACCCTCCCCCGAGTGAAAGATGTGATTAGTGATATAAAAAAATACCAGAGGGAAAAGTTGCCCCACCGTACAGGATTTCTTGAGTTCGACTATCTTCTCGTGGACTTCACGAATATGGTGTCCATTCTTGGAGCGTACTATGATTTGCAGAAACGCTTCCACCATATAGATTATGTGTTCGTAAATGCGGCCCAGGGATGCTATAGCGGTATAGACTGGCTCGCTGCATGCAAGTGCATATTCACGAACTTGCTAGACGCGGTGACTTTCCCCACATATAAGATCCAGCGTGTGGGCGTAAAATCAGATGACAATATGGGCCTCGTGTTTCAAGGTAATGCTTTTGGACCGTACTACTTCTTGCACAAGATCAAGAATTTATTGTCTGGAGGCGGGAGAATCATCTGGATCTCCTCCGTCATGTCCGGCCCGAAATACTTATCATTTAACGATCTCCAGCTCCTCAAATCACATGAACCGTATGAGGGCTCGAAAAGACTAGTCGACTTGATCCACACGGGGTCATACCAGAAATTGAAAACGGAACACGGCATTCTCTCGTACGTGGTGCATCCGGGCATCTTCACGAGCTTCTCGTTCTTCCAGTACTTGAACTTCGTGACGTATTACGGGATGATGTTCTTGTTCTACATTGCACGGTTCATGGGCTCCAAAATCCATAATATCTCGGGGTATACTGCGGCGCATGCGCCTGTTTGTGTGGCTTTGCAGGATAAGGAACAGGCCGCCAAGTTGGCCTCGTCATGTGACCGCTGGGGTAAAGAGTTCATTGATTCTGCCGAAATCGATCCCACTGGTGCACAGGATGTCATCGCATATATGGATAAGCTTGTTAAGGAATGGGACGACAAGTTGAAGGACCAGATCATCCCGACGCGTGTTCCATGATTCTGTTATCTTTCACGTGGGTTGATCACGTTTCCTTTCACATAGTTTGGTTTCATGCTCTTTCGCATAGTTTGGTTTCATGCTCTTTCACATAGTTTGATCGCATTCTCGTCCACAAAGTTTGACTTCATTCTCTTTCACATGATCTGATCGCATCCTCTCTCACATAGTTTGACCCCTTTCTCTTTCACAAAGTTTAATACAATTCTCCTTCACATAGCTTAACCCCGTTCTCTTTCCCAAAGTTTGACCTCATGCTCTTTCACATAGTTTGATCTTATTCTCTTTCACAAAGTTTGACTTCATTCTCTTTCACATAATTTAATCGCATCCTCTCTCACATAGTTGTATCCCATTCTCGTTCACATAATTTGATCTCATTATCCTTCACATAGTTTGATTTCATTCTCGTTGACATAGTTTAATCGCATTCTCTCTCAGATAGTTGGATCGTTTTCTCGTTCACATAGTTTGAGTTCATTCTCTTTCACGAAGTTTGCTTTCATCCTCTTTCACACAGTTTGATCCCACTCTTTTCCCAAAATTCAATCGCATTCCCTTTCACATACCTGGGTCACACTCTCTTTCGCATAGCTTAACCCCATTCTCTCTCCCGAAGTTTGATCCTATTCTCTTTCCCAAAGTTCACTCTATTCTCTCCCCCCTAGTCTAATACACTTCGCTCACGAGACAGGAGCACCCACATGCCGCAGGACACTCCTCCACCGCGTCACCGGACTCGTCACGTGTCCACCACTCCGCCGCACAGTGGGAATGGACTATATGTTCACACTTCGTGCAGATGACCACGCGCTTGGAAACGATCAACCCGCAATATCCACAGTACTGGAGCTTGTTGCGGGTCCTGCTATTCCACGCGTTTTCCTTTGCTGATGGAATCGGCGTCACCGGCGTGATAAGCAGCTGCTTGGCGCTGAAAGTTTTCCTGTATCGAGACCCAAAGGAACACTCGTGTGCATCGTATTGCGCGGTAGAGATAGAGTCAGAAATAGTATTGATCGATCCCAGAGGATAATTAAACTTCAAGATCTTGATCCGGTGTAAGGGAAAACCCCATGTGTATAGCATCTCTGCGTACTGCTCCCTGTACTGAAGGATCTTATTCTTGTCAATTCCTCCAAGCAAAGGCGTGGCGAACGAGTCCTCATAAAGATCCAACAGATCCGCGTTCTTGATCTCTATAGTATACTGCGGAGGCGGTTTTACCTTCTCTCTTTGGCCATAGAGTGCCATGGAGCCCCGAGTTTTTTGAACCACACCCTTATTGCCACTTCGAGGGTTGCCTGGGGTTCTGGGCATGGGTCTGGCATACGTATCAGATAACCGGGCACTCCTGCCCACGATCATATTGTTTTTTCCATGCGAAACAGGTTCCATGAACAAGGGAGATCCAAGCGGGTAGGAGCCTGTATTTGCATGCTTAAAAGATGCTATGGTGGAGGGAGACTCGCTTCGTTGCATGAGTTCTGGCGAAAACGGCCGGGAAATCTGTACTTCACGCGTGCTCATCATCGACGGTTTCCTGGAGATGGATTCCTGCGTGCGCTGGTTCTTCAAGCTTTCGTTCCCTGCGATAGCGTCCTCATACGAAATCAAGCCGTTTTCTCTCATGGAGATTAAGGATGGTCTGGGTGGCAAGGAGGGGTACGGCGTGTGGATCGGGATATCGAGAGCCCTTTGGTCTTTTGCTCTGATGATGGAAGGATTCTCATAGAGCAAGCATGAAAGCATGGCGAGCATTTGTAGGTTGCCCTTTTTCTCAAAGTAGCTGAAGAGCTCGTTGATCATCCATGCATGACCTAGGGGATGGTTGCCCCAGTAAAACCCACAGTTTGTGCCGCTTCGTGCATGAAAAAAGTCCTTTCCGACCTCCGTCAAGTCCCGCACACGCACCTCTTTCACAAGGAGCATTTCCACTATGCGCCACACATTGCTGATCTCCTCGTATCCATGGTAAAGCGCCACCTCGCTGTTGTGTCTCGCAAGAACCTCGGGAGAGTCTCCTAGCACCCGGTACTCACACGCAAGCTCGTACTTATCTGGAATAAGGTGCTTGAAGTCGAGAACCAGAACCACGGAAACGCCTCGTTTGCCTTTCCTGGCCTTTCTCGTGGACTTCAGACCCACCTCGTCCGCCATCGACGTCTTATTTGCACCACTTTTGCCGTCAAGCGTTCTTCCAGTGGATCCCCTGTTGAACTCATCGATCCGGAGCCTTCTTCCTAGCGTCACCGTCCCTCGAAACATGCCCGGCATGCGCGATCGCGACGGAATGTCGTCCTGCAACATATCGTCCCAATCGTTCGAGAAACTGTCGTTGGAAGAGCTCGACGTGCTGGAGGTGATGGAAAACGTGTCGTCCTCGGAATCGGCGTGCTTGTCCAAATCACTATCGCTATCAGGGGCAGCAGAAGGCACATAGACCCCTGTTTTCAGGGGCACTTTTTCCTGATTGAAAGACTGAGAATGGATCTGGCTCTGGCCCTGGCCCTGGCCCTGCTTGTTTTCCGAGCCCTTCAACCCGAACCCGTTTTCCGTGAACTTGAAAGCACTCGGGCCCTGAAGAGCCCTGGCCGTTTCAAGCTCGCTCATTTTCGGAATGAAAAAACACACGAGCTCGCCGGTTCGTGTCCAAACAGCCCCACATCCCTTGGGCAAAGGCGTGGAGTCGTACTTGATTTTGCTTTCTGCACTCACCCCTGCGGCGTTATCTTCCGATCTGCCTGCTCTTTTGGTCAGGTCTCTACTCATAGTGCCCTTATCGTCCATTCCGGAAATCAAATCTGCATCCTCGTCGTCCTCGTCGGCAGAAACAGACATCTCGCGTGAAAACGACGCGGCTGCTTCGTGCTGGTCGATCAAGTCGTCGACCCAGTTTTCGTTGCCGATCTCCATGCTCATTTCAGCGCTATCTATCGCGTCGTCGTCCTCGTCGCTGTGCGTGACCGTGACCATCATGAGAGATTCATCGAGGTCGATCTTCTCGCCCATGAGGTACCTCAAACAGGGCTCAAGACAGTACTTGTGGTACTTGTTGGAGTAGAACTGCGCGATTTCGTCGAGGCTGCGGAGCATTTCCTTTTTCACTGCGGCCGTGAGCTCGTGGGTCTCCTCGATGTCGAACCTGATCTGGTTGCTCTTGTTGTGCTTGAGATGCTTCTTGCTGGAATGTTTGGTGTGGATCGGCTCGAGAAAGGGGTACAGTTTCGGGAACCGGATGTCGAGCCTGATGAAAATGAGTTTCGGCTCGGCAACGGCGTCGGTGGTGAGCGAGGAGTTGACATTTGCGTTTACAGCTGCATTTGCGGCTGCGTTCGTGTTTGAAGTCGCATTGGAAGTCGAGGTTGCATTCAAGGTCGAGAGTGCATTCGCATTCCCACTTGCATTCCCACTCACATTCCCAATTACATTCACACTCACATTTGCTGCGATGTTTGTGGAGGACTCCATCTGCCTCAACGGCGGGTTTGCACTAGGAATCGCCGTGCTTTGCCTCGCACTAGTGTTCCGCTGGATGCTGGTGTTGATTCCCAGCGCAGTGGTGACACTCGTATTCATCGACGAGTTCATTGCCGGAACTCCTGCCGCAGAAATCTCCGGAATCCGAGCGGCAGGGGCCCCAGGTACAGATGCAGATAGCACATTGGACGCTTCCGACAAGCTCCCCCGCTTTTCCCTGTCTCCCTGTGCAGGAAACGACAAAGAAGGCACCGCCATAGCTATAGACTCGTTGGCGTCGGGTTCATCTTCTAGGGTGGGGAGTGGGCCCCGCATGGAGATCTCGATGTGGCCGGTGGACACCGAGATCTTCTCGAAGCGGAGCTTGGAGAACTTGTGGCCCACAATGCTGATTTCCTCTCCTAGATTCGCCGGGCCCTCGTCTTCTTCCGGAGCCCCTTCTACATCCCCTGCACCTGCATCTGCGTCCCCCGACTTGTTTCTGGGCTGGCGTCCCATCCGTACCCCCGAGATCCAGCTCAAGTGGTTCAACTGCGACGCGCGGCCCGAGTTTGTGTGGCTCTTTTTGATGGTGAACGCCGCGAGTTTCGTGAGCACGTCGCCCGTGGCGTCCTTGGCAAAAGCTGTCCCGGAACTTTCCGGCTCCGCCACGTACGACGTGTACTTCACAGGAAGGCCTTTGGAAAAAGAGGCGTCCTCATTATACTCTGCTTCAGGGGTCCCTAGATGGGACATAAGAGGGCTCAGAAACCCGAGAGGAGAGCCTAGCACGTTCTGAGATTCGTCGGGGGTGTCCACAAACAGCTCGAGGAGTACCTGGTGCAGCGGGTTATAGTTTGCAATGTCGTAGACCGCCTTTTCATGCGGCCACAAGCGCAAGTCGAAGTCCAGCGGCGACCACGTGACCAACTGGTACTCCTTCCACGGCCGTTTAACGGACGTTCCTGCATAGTGCTCATGCTGTGTCCGCCACAAGAAATCCTTCATGGGCCCGCCGTGGCCCTTGAAAGAGTAATCGGGGATGGCGTCCATGTGTACTGTCTCTCCTAGAGACCGGGCCCGGCCGTACTGGTCCTTGTAGTTCACTATATGCACGGCGTTGTCTCCTCCACGCACAGGCATGATTCCACAGCAGTGGTCCTGTCCAAAGGGGAGACGCCGGGCACGGGCTACGGGGTAATCTGTATGTATGGCGATTGTAGGACTAGATGAGGAGGAAGAGCCCGAGTTTGAGTTCGAGGCCGAGTCCAGGCCGTTCAATGTCCTGGTATCCCAGAACTTGATCGTCTTGTCGTTGGAGCACGTGACCAAGCGGTCACACAGTCCCGAGAAGTCGAGCCCGTTGATCTTGCCGTTGTGGGCGTTCCCCACTTTCACCAACGGCTGTGCGCCTTTGCGCGAGTCCCAGAGGTAGAAACTATGGTGGTGGCTCAGTGCGAGCTGGTACGGGTTGCTGGAGCTCCACTTCACCTGTGTTGCGCCAGCCCGCCACTCGGCATACTTGTCAATGGGCCGTTTAGGCGTGCGCATGTCCCATGTGAACACAAACGTGTCGATCAGGCACGTGGCGAACAACTCGGGGTCCTGCGGGTGGAAGTGGATGTCGGTGATCGCACGCGTGTGTTTGTGGAGCACGTGCTGGATGGCGTTGGTCAGCGGGCGCAGGAGGTCCCATAAAAGCGCCTTTTGGTTCAGCGTCAGCACACACCATGCCGGTTTCACGTGATGGTGCGGCAGCCACTGCACGTCGGCAACCTCCCACGAGGTGATGTGGTGGAGCCATCTGGGCGGGGTAAACGGGTCGTCCAAGTCGATGACAAAGAGCCCTTTTCTGCCTGCTAAAACGGCATCTCGGCCATTGGGAGAGAGCGACATCGCGCCAATCGCGCCGTCCACGCGGAGCGAGAGCGCGTTGCCGAAGGTCAGCGATTCAGGGGACCCCATGGCGATTTTTGGAGGAGGTTGGTGAAAATTGGGCGAAATTGGGCGAAAATTGGGGCCTTTAGACGTGCCTATGGCTATTGTATGGCACAAGAGTGCGGGGAAGAAACGAGCCTAGGAAGCAGGGATTATGGGACATATACTGGGAAGTATGGCAGGCAGGGGGTGCTCACGTGATGTGTGCTTTGTGGTTCCAAATTCCAGCGATATAAGCCGTTTTTACGTGTGTCCTGGCACTCGACTCAGATGGTAGTACTGGGCTCGAGCAGTCTGGTCTGGTGATAAAGCGCACCATACTTAGTGGTGAACTAATTTGCGTATGCAGGTTCTACTTGGAATATGCAGTTCATGCTTGAAGTATGCAGGTTCTATCCGGTATATGCAGGTCCAGAAGAAGATATACCGTGCTTTCGAACTGAAGCTGAAATGCACATGACCATGGGTCTCGTATAATAGACATTTTTTTTAAAAAAGACACGGAGAGGACAACACAATGCACATCCTCTTCTTTTCTCTTTTCTAAAGTGAATACAATAAGAGAACCTAGCCTGTGAGAACGCACTTAGCAAAGTAGTTGTCACAAATTGCAACATGAACAAGCAGTGAGGGAAACGTCACTGGTCATAAATATTTGCAATACAAATCATATTACATACTAGTTCAAATAACTACTAGAGAGTTTTGTTTCGTGCCTTAAAAAAAGAAAACGACAATGCCCCTTTTCTGCCCTAAACACCTGTTCAGCTCTCATTTACTCACTCACAAAATCTCCGAGGTGAAACCCTTTTCAATTCAGTTCTACAGATCAATCACGTGTTATTTGAAAACTTGAACTTGAACTTCACTGGATCTCTTTTTTTCATCTTCACTTGATTGGGAGATGCTTCTCATATCGCCATCCAATTGTGGTGCTTTTTCGGGGAGCAAGGTATTAATAAATCGCATCTCGTTCCGTCTCGAACTTAACTTTTAAGCCCATAATCTGTGCAGCTATACATGAAACCTCTGACCCAATTCGAGGTCATTTCTCACGAATCACCCAAAATGAATTTTCTAAGATGATTCCGGCATGACCTCAACTACGTGTTGACGTAATTGTTGTCAACTAACAATATGTGGATCGCTTTCCAAGCTTTAGTTATCTGCCTAGGCAGGATTTACTAGTAAAACTGGAACCGAACATCTCTCTTTGGGACAAAGCCGATTATTGAAGAACAGTTTCTATTCTCAAGCAGTTCTAGAAGGTGAGCAATAGTAAGGTAAGCCCTTTGAAGTCAAAAACTATCGGTTTCGACCTAGATTTTGAGAGCTTGAACAATCTCATTTTCTTTACCCTCAGACTCAAGTCAAGAAAGATGAGTCTGTTTGGCTTGATTTAATCCAAAAGACAATCACGGAAAGCCAAAGAAATCGCTAGGACTTCTCATTTAGAAATTTTTGTCTTTTCTTTTTCAAAGCGTTATATCATACCACAGGTCTTCTATTATGACCATTGTAGGACTCTCCAGTAATGCGTTCTCAGGCTACAGGTATATATGGCTGTGTGCACTACCGGTACATCTTCAAGAACTCCTCAGTGGACCAACAAATTCTTCGAAAAACGCGATTTTCAGAAGAGCAATAGAAGTTGTGAGGTAGAAAATAAGTTTGAAGATAATACCCAAAATCTTTTCCAGAATTTAATCCCGATCCTATGCCATCTAAAGGGTATGGCCAAACCCGGTACAGTCAGACCTCGATAAGTGCGAATCCATTTTTGCAAGTCCAAAAACGAAACTTAACGAGTAAAGAGGGAATGTTGTAGTTTCACCGCGGCTGCTGCATAGAACTTAGGTTTATAATTAGTCTCCTCCTCGAGGAGAGGATGATATACCTGAATATCGAAATCGACTTAACGCACGTCTCGAGCAAGACTCACATAAGTCTGCTCATCTGAAACGGCGGAAACAGAAAGGGATTCTGTCGACATAGTTGGTAAAGTTCACAATAGAGAGA
>JAJMCI010000146.1:0-38836 GCA_030565705.1 Metschnikowia baotianmanensis | reverse complement strand
TATTGTTTGGATCTTCTTACCAGATTTTATTGTCGTCTGATCCTGTTTCGACTTGGCATGTTCATTGTCCGCTTTGTAACTTTAGCGCTGTGGGTCTTGGCAACCGCCATGGCTGGCCCGGCACCACATTCCAAAGATAATCCCAGAAATATTGTGGCTGTAGCCGACTTTCCTGAGTCGGGCACCAACAAATTCACGAAAGGATATGTCTATTTCACGAGCCCCAAGGGTGATTCTGTGAAGGTTCACGTGGATATGACAGGGTTGCCCACTTCAGGCGGACCCTTTGTGTACCACATTCACGAGGGCCAGATCTTTGACAAGAAGAGCTGCGATGAAGCGGGAAAGCACTTTGACCCTTTCAAAGGTACTGTGAAATGTCCTGAGAAGGGCGACGACGCGGCTTGCATGGTTGGCGATCTTTCTGGGAAGCACGGCTGGATCAATGCCACATGTTTCCAGACTGAGTATCACGACAAGTTCTTGTCGTTGAATCCTAAGTCGGAATCTTACATTGTTGGAAGATCACTCGTGTTTCACGATCAAAAGCTGACTCGGTTTGCTTGCGCAAATATAAACCTTGCTAGTTCGGAGCAATACAGAGATTTGTTCGGAGCACCTGGAAAGACATCAGGAAGCCACAACGCTGAGACGAATGCACCCAGTCCTCATTTACCAGTTTCTCCAAATGCACCAAAGCAGCAACCTTTAGAAGCAGCCCCAGCTCCAAATCCAGCTCACAATGTGGCCCCCCAAACCCCTACTGGCCCTGCTCCCCCGCAACCTGTTTCTGCGCCTGTGAAAATTTCTGAGACTGCTTCGGTCACAAAGACCACAACGGAGACTTCTACCGCTGGATCAAAGGATAAGCCGACATCTACTGCAAACGCGGGTAAGGTGGATCTTGGAAATAAGTTTGTTCATCATACCGCCGATGCACTGTCACCTAGTGTGTTTCTTTCCTCAGATGCCTCTTCCGGTAGCTTCCTTAGACGCTTGATCGGGACGGCATTCGGCGTCTTTCTTGGGATCTTCTTTTAAGCTATATAAATTTTTTCGCTAATGGAAATTCTATGCAAAGCAGAGTCATAAACAGTCATTCGTATTTAAGCCCCGAAAAGTATCCAATCTCTCCTATCCTAGACTTAAATCACATCATGGCCTTTTAAAACAATTTGAAACACATTTGAGATCATAGAATGAACATTCAAGCTGTAGTGACACGAAGTGAGGGCCACACGGCCCGCACCTCAAGCACGAGTAAACTCAAGTGATTTTTCTGCATTCAAAATACGTGGCGTTTATATCATTAGGCAAGGAGCAAAAGTATTCGAGCTTCTGCATTTGCTTGAACAACTCCACCAGATTGTACCTCATTTTCAAACACGTCTTGTTGCCCTGGCCATCGTTCGTGCAGATGATACTCTCCTTAGAGTACTTTTCACCATCAATGATGAACATATTTCCATCTCTTTTCTTCACAAACTCGCTTACTGCAGCGTTGGTAGCTTTCCAAGATTCAATAGACATTTCCTTTACCTTCGCCTCTCCCTCAGCCGAGATTTGGTTCAAAGTGTGTGCGATGTCGGATTCCCTGTCTTGAACTAATCCTAACGGATAATGGGATCGTTGTTCGACTTGAAGAGGCTTATTCTCCGAATTTTTGGATGTTTTGGACACAAAGGGAAGCCAAACCATGATGCTTAAAATGGAGACAAGAAAAACTCAAAATTGAGGTTCCCCATGAATTGATTGAGTTGCGCCAGCTACATGCAGGTCGTTCAAACATTATACCTAGAGACACAACGAGAGAGATTCGTTCAAATAAGCGATCGATCTCTCATACTGGAGAAAGCCAATGTGATTTGCAACTTTTGATCCGACGAGTTTGTTGTAGTTCTTGTTCAGAATGCTTTGATCTGCTAGTCGGTAGAATTCTTTTATGTCTTCCACCCAACCGTAAGCATGATCGTACTTAATGATCGAAGGGGTTTCATTCTCCATCCTTAGCATCGTATGGAGAACACTAGTTTCATGTCTTGTATGCAATGCTTTCTTCAAGTCGTCGTAGAAATTCACCTTGGGAATTGGTTCTTCTGGATCGCATGTAGCGTTGAAAACGAACGCGTAAGTATTGGCAAGCCTTTCTGCTATTGACAGCTCCTGCAAGATTTCATCGAGACCCATTAGTTTATTACGCCGAGCATTGAAATCCTGCTTTTGGAATCTCCGCCTGAGTAAGTTGCAAAATTCGTTTTGCTGAATTTGGCTGCTGCCCACCATAAAGCGAAGTTTGAACATCCGTTTATAGACGCAGGTCAATCTCTGGCGAGGGGATAAGCTCATGAGATATTCTGGGGTGACGGGAGAGGCCAACGATTTTGCCACCAATAGTCTTGGACCTATATTTGTGTAGTAAAGTTTCGCATGCATTGATCGATTTGGAGATAAATTTGTGTATTTGTGGGGTTCGAAAACCTCGGTGACGAGATGGATCAGGGCCCAGGCCGATGCGCAGCTCACGTACGCGGGTCTTCGTCTTCAGCCGCTCGCGAAAAACGATTAGCCTCGACGGCGGGTAAAACATCTTACATGATATTTACGTCTGTCTAATTCTCAAATCTCATCGAGCTGAACATCAGAAGAAGGGATGTCTAAAGAATTATATTTTAGTCGTGGTTCCAGTGTGTTCGGGCTTACGTACACAGAAACTTCTCACGACACCAATAAGGGTACCGAAGACTCCAACATCGGGGCCATATACGTTGCATCCTCAACACTCGCCGTATGATATTATGCTTCAACACACTATCTAAGAGTTCACGAATTTACACTTGTCGCTATAATGTAAGCCCTATTTGAATTATGATTTACTAACAAGCAGGTTTTCGTGGACATATCAGTGAATGACCACACCCTCAAGGATGAAGGCACGATTAACTTGCTCCAGCGCCAGCTTGAAAATGCCCCCATATGGAAGAGTCTCATGTTTTCTTTTCTCGAGGGTCTGGAAACAACGGGGGTGGAGAGTACATTTGGAGATTTGAGACTCTCCTTGCGCTGTGACTTGTTTTATCCTATACTACCAGACTTGGTGCATGCGGATGTGCGGTTTTTGCAGCTGCTCGCAATAAAGTACGAGTACTGGAGCCCGCATCCCACGGTCTACTTTGAAGACCTCTTCGATACGCTCCAGTACCTGCTCACATCATTGATGATAAACCTTGAGTATAGGTTTCCCTTTATTTTCTCCTATTATGGAAAACGATTGGTGAAAGTAAACTACAAAAGTCTTTTACGAATTGCAACTTTACTAGCCACGCCGTTGGACAATGCGCACGTGCCCGACCACAATGCGATATTGGCTGCCGTTCTTCACAAGCTCCAACGAGCAGTTTTGTACGAATTCAATACTTTGAACGTCATGAAGGAGTGTGAATTCCGCAGATGGCAAGCTGAGCTGTGTCGCAAAAATATGAGCACAGCGATAGAATCTAATTCACGGAAATCCATCAAGCTGAAAGGAGTTGACTTGCGCCCGTTTCAGGCAGTGCTTCTGCCCGGTGGACATTATTGAATCTTCGTTGTAGACGGGACGGTTCTATACAATGTCCAGCTTGTCGAAAGAGTAAATTTGTAAATAGCCTTCATTCAAAAGCGCGTACTTAGTCCCAAAATAGGCGTGCACTGGGGATCTGGCCAGGTGTGTATTCGCGAACCCTATTTAAGCCAAATCGGGAATTTTTGTAAACAGGCATGAAATGCGAAGCAAGTACATTCACTGCCTTCTAAACTGTTGTAGTTGATCTTACTCCACCACATCATGTCGTTCTTCCAAAACTTCAATACACACTCGCTACGCACCACGAGAGGGTTTAAGTTGAAAGCGGGCTCTACTATTTCCAGCCCTCAGCCAACAAATACGACAAACTTTCCCCCTTTGCCAAAAAGTCTGCTCTCTCCCCAGGACTCCTTCAATGACCACGGCAATGTATTTCAGGCAGTCAACAACACGACAAACACGGTTCAGAATGTGACCTCCCATAGAGACATTCGAAGCTACGCTGAGCAAACTTTAGGTTCGGATAACGCGTTGATTTCTGCTGTCAAGCTTCCGAGGGATGAGGACGTCAATGAGTGGTTGGCTGTTCACGTTGTTGAATTCTACAACCACATCAATATGTTGTACGGCACTATTACCGAGTTTTGCTCCCCAAAGACTTGTCCTCGCATGATTGCTACCGAAGAGTATGAATATTTATGGCAAGAGACGACCTCCGCCGCTGGTGGCAATGTCACATTAAAAAAGCCTGTTTCATTACCGGCCTGCGAGTATGTGGAGAACCTCATGAACTGGATACAGAACTTTTTTGACAACGACAACATCTTTCCTACGAAAATTGGCGCTCCTTTCCCGCAACAGTTTCCAAGCTTGATAAAGACTATGTTCAAGCGCCTCTTGAGAATTTATGCTCACATTTACTGCCACCACTTTCACGAAATCTCAGAGTTGGGGTTGCAAAGCCACCTCAACACAAGTTTAAAGCACTACGTTTTATTTAGTAATGAGTTCGACTTGATAAGCAGGAAGGACTACGGTCCTTTAGAGGACCTAATCCAGACGATGTTGAAGACATGAGAGTTGCCTTAAAGGACCGAGACTTTACATATATCGGAAACTGTGCTTTCAGTACAGGTTTGTTATAGTGTTACAAAAGTTCTAACTCGGCCATCATGCAAAGATGATCAGATGGGTACATTCCGGGCTGAGGTAACCCAAGCAGCATCTCGTTCTTGGCGGGCATTTTGAGCAAACTCAATAACCTCATACTTGATGCTTTTGTGAAATCTTTCATGCTGTCTACTACCTGGTTGTCGGTATTATCCCAGTCGCATATCACGCATATGTAATCAATTAGCCCAATCCAGGTATCCGTCCAATTCGAGAAGAGTGGCTCGTTCCTGTTGTTATCAATACCTGAATTTTCCGGATGAACAAAGCTATACGCAACAGAGTATAGGGAAACGGCTCTCAAGTCAATACTATTGTGAAGGACTTGGATCTTTGCTATTTGTTGCAAAGTGGAACTGGTGAATTCAAAATGCTCAGGGTCGGGGTTCTCGTTTTCAAGCTCTATGGTGCCATACCAATCGTGTACTATAGATCTGCCGAGGCCATTTTTCGTGATCCCCTTGTACTCTATGGGTTTTTCGGTGATTGACAAGTATGCAGCATCAAAAGGCTGAGAATTGAAATCGCCGGCGACATATGTGTAGAACGTCAATTCCTTTCCGGAAAGCGTTCGTGTATTAGCTACGAACTGCTTGCACAGTTTGAGTAAAATGTACGTTTGCCGAGTGCGCTCGTAAGAGGCAAACGCGTGCCAATACAAGTGAGTCGTTCCGACGATTATTCCCTTCTTCGATGGCTGTTGTGTGTCTTTGAGGAATTCGGGAGTGAACGATAAATAAACGAATAGTCCGACATTGTCAGTAATTTTAGACCTCTCCATGCCTTCTGTGATCTCGTTATCGTAGTCCACCAACATTTGCAGCGAACATGAAAAGTTGGTGGCACTGAATGCTATCGCGACACCATGTTTTTTTTGTCGGGAGGCGTGGAACACAGCTTCATAGCCAATCTCTTGCAATTTTGGTTTCCATTCAGTAGCCCATGTCGATACGTCTACTTCCTGAAGACATAGGATATCTGGCATGTAGTCACTTATTTCTTCGAACATGACTTTTGATCTGTGAGCCCACTTGAGCGCTGAACCACTGGTAGGATAGCGCTTGCGATTCACAAGCGCTTGCGCCAACGCGTTATATGTCATGATCGAAAGCTTGGGTCCCTTGCCAGCTTTCGAACCTGGGATAGCCAACATTGGTCTGCGGATGTAGGCACGGGCGTTCTCCGAAGACGGCCCTTTTGGATGTGAACCCGCAGGTTGACTTAAGTCTGAAGTCATTATGTCAGGCGGAGAGTCTGGGATGTTCTCGTTGGATCTTCTGTAATCTGAAAATTTGTGGAAGAATCGCTAGGACAATCGGCACCTAAAAATGCATACCCCAGGCTTCGCGCGAAAGGCGGAATCAACAGGTGAGGTTGTTACATGTATATGGTCTCAGCAACAAGGAAATACAGCTTCATTGTATTATTCGCAGAGGTTACACTCTTTTGATAGAGAATATTTGGCTATGACTAAAATGAAAATGAACACATGAATAGTGTTTCGTGTAGCGTTCATATTCGAGGGTTGGCTGCAAATGATAAGTCTAACAATGTTCGCAATTGGCAACTCATCCTTAATTTGGATTGGAAGTAGGTACAAACTCAATCACACTTGAACATTTGATAACAAAGAGAAAGTATAGTGAAAATCAACCTAGATCCTTCAGTAAATACAGTATCGAAATGCTCTGGCTTGATGCACATGTATCGGTCACATGAAACTGTTTTCGAGAGGTGCCAATGTTGTTACGCGTAATCGTGGGCTGACCCACCTTACTAATCTGTGACCTCCACCATAACTACGGTCATATCTTCTCTCTGATCTCCGTTCAGTGTTCTGAAAAGTCTTTCCTGACTGACCCTGGAAGCTTTACGAATAATATTCCTAGAAATTTCCAGGACAGTTGAGCTTGTTATGATACCCTCTCTCACTAGCTCTTCGATCGACCTTAACCAAAGATTCTTGACTATACCACCAGAGGTAAAAATCACCAAATCGTTCTTTTTGAGACTCCACTCTAGACTGGTTGAATCTTTGAGGCTGTTTTGTGAATTCCACTTGTACTTGGCGTTACGCGTAAGTGCTGTACTCGATCTCAGGGGATCCTCGTTCTGATCAAATATTAAGGGACTCATGCTTTTCAACAGACCATCTCGAAACAACATAGCTCGAGAAATACCCAAGTTTCTCACCTGTATGGTTTTGTACGGAGTGAACACTGCCACCAATGCAGCTGTGATATTATCTTCGAGATGTCTGCTGACATCAATTTCCTCAACTGCTTTATTAAACAACCGTAAGGGGTCAGCATTTCGTCTGATTTCAGGATCCAGAAAGATCTTGCTCATTTGAAGGCAAACCTTTTCAAAGAGGCTTAGTGATCTCTCGCTTGTTGGCTTTGCAAGTCCACTGACTATACCAACGGCCATGGCCCCTTTCCCAAAAACCTCAGACATGAATAAGGAGTCCTGGATCGAATTTGCATACTCAATGGATATCCTCGGTGACTGTTTTAGACAGACCGCATAACCAAGATCATAAAAAGCATCGCCATGAATCGGATCATTGAGATATTCCATGGAGATCAAAGAGCCTTCATCTCCTTGCTCTTTGGCGTTGGTTAGATTGTTGTCGGGCCTTCCCAACACCTTCTTTCTGAGCCACTTTCTGAGTCTATCATACACACCATTGGTGGACTCTGCTTTTTGAGCAGCCCTGAGGCTTCCATGTTCTCGAGAATTTGAATAGTTCAATGCCCCTGCTTCGGTGGCCTCAATAGACTCCTCCGAACCTTGGAAGTCTACAAACCGGAGCAACACACCTGAAGCAGTCCTATACTCCTTCATTCTCGGAGATTTTAGGCCATCTCTAAGCCGAAGGTCCTCTCGATTGAGATATCCGCCGGGGTCAACTAAAGTCCTTGTGTCTTCCGAAGGTGCCGCCCGATATGGTTCAGTATTTTGTGTCACTCCTTCCAATTTGTCACTTTTGTCTTGCAGCAAAGTTAATAAGGTGAAGTCTTCAGTTGTATGTGCTCTCTTGTTTTTTAACTTGAGATGTTGCATTGTTTCCTGCTCATGTGAGGCACGAGAAAGTTTAGTATCATACCTAGCTTCGTTTGGTGTTTTCATTGACAAGTTAAAGCCGAACAGTTCCTCATCAGTGACATCTTTATCCTCATGATCATGCGCAGAGTTATTAGACTTGTGGCTGAGCCTAAAGTCGGCGCTTTTGTAGCTTACGAGGGGACTTAATTCAGCAGCTTGAAGAGTATCTCTGATTTCAGCCGAGCTTGCAGGGCAGCATATGGACTCAGAGGAAGTAAATAGTGCAAAAACGAATAATGGAAGTATCATTGAAAAGAAACACAGCAATGCCCGTCATCGCTGTGAGGGCAGAAGCCTGCCTACATTTATGTATCTTGATCACTTGCATTTTCTGTCATTCAGGAGAGACTTATTGAAACACCCAATCAAGCTTTAGACAATTCAACAATGAGCGATTTTCACGATTTGACTCTTGTATGTAAAGACAACACATACATATACATACGAAAGAACAATAGACCATGCACTTTGTGGTGAGATCTCATTCTCAACCAGTACGAAATGCTATAGTGCTCATGACTGAATAAATAAACAAACATCAAATTCAATTTTGAAAGAAAGCTGCCTGATTTCTTTCAACTTCCTCGGGTAGCTTGGAGAAGGGGAGGATTACATACGTCCGTCCGCTCTATCGCTGTGAGTATTAAATTTCACGTGATCGCGTTGCCAGCGGAGAACAATAGAGACATGGAGTGGTCCGGATTCATTGTTTTAAAGGTTTGATTGTTGAAAATGCTCCTTGATGAGCCTAACAGCCAGTCACTATGAGCAAGTTACCGGAACTTGAAACGCAGGTGAACGTGTGACACTTGATCGAGGTAAGCGGGAAACGCCGAGGGAGGTAATTGTGATGTGTATGAATTGTTACAGTAGTGAAACAGCAAGCCAGAGTTGAGGAATTTGGCCTTGTTAAGCATGGACAATCCGTCAGTCTTTCAAAAAGCAACAAATTTCTTGAAGTGAATAATCAGATTTGTAACCGGAGCTTCGTGATACATGCGAGTACTTGAATCTGAGAATTCTAGAGCAACTTCAGATTCATAGGAAGCCCACCTATATAAATTATGTCAAAACGTAAAAGTAGCCGACTTATGTGTCGATGTAGAACACTTAAATCTTGAGTATTAAGCAGGGTCCTTTCGTTGACGCGCTTTTAAAGCGGTTCTCAACCGCGTCCTCCTCTGGCACATGACGGTTCACAAAAGAGCAAGCCGTTGAACCACTTGCATCACAAAAACCTAGAAACGGTGGTGTCGCAATACATAAATTTTCTGGCAGGACTCTCTCATTTATGATTTTTATTTGATGCATTAGCTCTTTCTCTAGCAGTGTCTGTTTTGGAGACCTAGTAAAGACGAACTTTTATACAGCCCATCGTTTAGGGCGTCTTCAGGCGTATACCACAATGTCTTAGCGAGGTCTTGGCATCTCATCATGGTGCCATTAATATTATCATGAGATTTGCAATTGAAACCCGACAAAATTAATATTTAATTCGATAAAGAGTACAAACAGGTGAACTATTGCTGAAGCATGATACTTAAACCTCTAGGTCTTCCGCAAAAAGTAGGCCTCTAAAGTTGTTAGTGAAAACAATAGCTGTTCCCGCCGCAAGAAATGTTTAAATCTCTTTGTTCTCAGAAAGTTTACCAAAGAAATAAATTCATCTTTAGCAAGTTTTTGAACATTTTTGACAGACTTCGGGATCTTCTTTATCACGTAATTGGCTTAACGAGCCTCACAAATATCTAAAAGCGCAAGATTGATGAATGGAGCCATGCCAATGAATTGTTAGATTAATTCACATCTAGCTCATCGAGCATATGTAAGTAACACAATTTCTCTATATTCGTAGATACACCGACATCAATTTAGTCCACGATTCCTGCCACGCTGGTGTTGCTTCATTTTTCGCAGTCAATTCATGCATGCTGTTCAGTCCTCGGCAACTTAACCTGGTGCGGTGATGACAGTTTGGCTCACTACATATAATCATACTGCAACAATCTAGATTTTATAGCAGTTTACTAGAAAGCTTACCAAACGGATACACTCAGATCGGCAGAAACAAAAGACGCTTATTATGATTACACAAGACTCACACCCGGAACTAGCTGCCATCAAAGACTTGTTCGGAGAAATCGACTCTTTGCAATCGGAAGTTCTTTTGAAGATCACACATATTTCCACTAGCTTCACGGATACTGACGCCGACTCCGAGGAAATCTCCAGAGACTCCACCGTGAAGACAGCCACAGTGCTCATACAGAAAATCCCGGACTTGCTACGTGTGGTGGATTTGAAGATCCAGCAAGTTCCCCCAAAGACCGCTTCTGAGCTTTACCTCCATGAAACTTTGGACCTTTACCATGGCAAGGTGAAGCATTTACGCCGAAAACTTAAAGAAAATCAGTTGGCAGCATATCACGAGGAAAACGCCGTTGTCCACCTGCAGCGGCTCCGAGAATACTGTCCGGCCAAAAACCCAGAGGATGGCGCCTCATCAGAGGCTGTGGATGCCAGACAAGCTTTATTCAAGCATAGATCTGCCATGAGAGAAAATCATCAAGAAAATGACAAGACAAAGAGTATTAGCGACCAGATCTTGACGCAGAACAAGAACATCACCTCGAGTTTACAGCACTCGAAGCAGTTGATGACGATGCTGGTCATGCAGACAGAGTTAAATATTGACACACTCGACCAGCAAACAAAGGATTTGACGCAGCTCAACGAGAAGTTGATTGATATGGAAACCGTACTCACGAAATCCAGGCAGATTGTCAAGTTCATAGAAAAACAAGACAAACGTGACAAGAGACGCATCTACGCTGCGATCCTGTTTTTGCTTCTTTGTTCTGCGTGGGTGTTGTGGAGAAGGGTGTTGAAGATGCCCGTTCGTATCCTTTTATGGACTTTGCTCAAAACGTTCGGCCTCGTTAATTGGGTCAGCTCTGTCACCAAGCGTGAGTCGCCAGTAGGTGCTTTCTCTGAGACAGCTTCGTTTTCGATGAGCATACTCAATACACCGGAAACAAGCCACTTTTCTGTCCAAACTCAACACATTGAGTTTGAGGCGCAGGCTTTGGAAACAGAAACTTTGATTGTTGAGACAGAAACCAGCTCCACGGAGTCGTCTTTGCAAGACAGCTTCCCGTCAAGCAACGCCGAGGATAAGCATGAATTCACCGAAGTATATGTGCAAGATATTCACAATATGGACTCAGTATTGATGTGGGAAGGCTCGCTACCCGACGTCGAACATGTTACAGAGGTTCAGGCACCCGCACCTGATTTCGGGGAGAAATATAAAGATGTGGGGGTTGTTCCGGAGATTGTGAAGATCGAAAAGCTTCCATCTGAGCAGGCCATACAGGAGGAAAAGGCGGAACAGTCTTTAACAAGAGTGCTGGAGGTGCCTGTTCGGGACGAGAAGGTTCAAACAGCATCGAATCTGAAGAATATACCCGGGGAACCGGCGTCCTTGACTCAGCAACCAGAGACACACTCAGAAGAGGAGGCCAAAGTCCACGTTTCTGAAGAGTTAATCTTGAATGATGAAGAGCGTGTTCCTAAAGATAATGCGAGTCAAGCCGAGAATACATCGGAGACTAAAGCAACCTCTCAAGTCGAGCTTCACACTGAGCCGGAGTCTGTCCTTGATCAAGAACATTCGACTGAGCTAGAGCAGAAGCAGGCGGAGCTTACTGATATTGCAAATGCGGCTGCTGAAGAGTTGCTCATAGCTCCTGAAAGTCAAAAGAAATTGGATCTCTCAGGCGACGAGCACAACCAAGCACCTAATCTTGATGACCAGTCTTCTAGTGAAAAGAGCGAAGGAAAAGTTCAAGATGTCAAAGCGCAAGAATCAATTCTCCGAGAGGATTCTGACCCCGAAAACCAGTTGTCCACTATTGTCGAGGATTTTAAAGCACATGGGATATCATCAAAGGCAGGGGAAAATCCCCCTTCAGATCAATCCCCCAGAGAGAACAAAGAAGCGAAACCACTGGAGGCTTCAGAGTCAGAAGGCGTTGATCGCCATGTACAATCTTCCATTGAAGTTGCTAGATCGAAGCCACTCGAAAGTTTATCTACGGAGATTGCGGATGCAGGTAAATCTGACAATTTACAATTCTCTAGTGTGGTTAAGGATGTGGAACTGCGAGAAACAGAACCTCCGAAACAACCAAAAGAGGAAAACCCTGGTCATCAAGAGCAGCTTGCCAATATTGTTGAACAAGTGAAACTACAAGAAACCAAAGCTCTGGTGGAGAATGCTAACTTTGAACATCTGAATAAAGAATTGGATTCTCAGGACGATGGGCTTCAACATGATGAGCTCTAAAGGTTTATATATAGTATAGTTCATTAAAAATTCGAAGTCTATAAATTATTTTGTCTAGCACTCAAACGGTCTCGACCTTGACGCTCGAACCATTGTTGGCAGAAGATTCTAATGCAGCTGCAACAATAGCCAAGTGGTGGAAAGCCTTTGCTGGAGGCACAGCCACAAGCGACTTGTCTTTGGCCTCCACAGCGGCAGCGAAGTTCTTGAACTCCTCCTTAATGGCGTTAACCTCGTCGATTTCAAAGCTAGTCTTTGCAGAAGCCTCGGCAGCGTTAGCACCTGTTTGATAAGTGATGGTGGGCTTTGGCAAAGAAGGAGAGAAGTCGTATGTGATCGAACCATTGTCACCGTAGATGATGAAGCTGGTACTTTTCTCAGTGGCGCCGAAAGCAGAACCGTATGTGAAAGTGCCAATCACACCAGAGGTCAACTTCAAGGTGGAGAACAAGATATCGTCAGCTCCACTCTCCTTTCTAACCTGTCTGGTGTGGCCACTGACGTATTCAACGTTACCCAAGATTTCAGTGAGCAATGCCAATTGGTGAACACCTCCGTCACTCAAGAAGCCACCAATATGCTCTGGCTTTTGTCTCCAAGTCGTGGCCAAATACTTGCTGTCTGGGTTCCATGGACCTGTCGCCTTGTAAGTGAAAGACACGATGTTTCCGATCTTGGGCAAGATATCCTTGACCTGGGCGATACTGCTGAAGAACGCCCATTGCTCCAAAATACCAATGGGCAAGTCGGTAGAAGCCGCAAGCTCCACAATTTCTCTAGCTTGCTTCATGTTAGCTGCGATTGGCTTCTCGAACACAATTGGCTTGTTGTGTTTAATGGCGTTACGCACAATGTCGGCGTTGTTCTGGACAGGCAACAAAGCGTCGATGAAATCAATATCAGGGTTGCTAAGAAGCTCGTCAACGTTCTCATAAACATTGCTTGCTGGGATTCCCGCAGTCTCTGCGAAACTATCAGCCTTGCTCTTGGTTCTGTTGTAAGCAGCAGCAGGCTTGAGGTTGTCAATAGCCTGGATCACAGGCAAGTGTGCATGAGAAGCAAAGATTCCGGTTCCAACAATACCAACGTTCAAAGTCATTGTGTTTTAGTTCGGGATTTCAGATATGAAGGGAGTATAGAGCAATACAAGGAGAATAGTCTTCACAATGGCGGGAGGAGTGCCTCGTTTTATAGGCAACTGTGGCCTCGACTTTGGCTCCGTGATAGAGTTACGAGCCCATGACACGGCGCGCGGAGAAACTACTTTGAGCATGCAGTCGCGAGTGGGGGCAGCTGCTTGACCGGGTAAGTACGAATGCAGTGAGGGGGGAGTTGAAAAGACCCTGTCCCTAAGCAAAGACTTCTCAAGGGACAGCATGTACACACATCAAAAGAAAACACATTATGAAGGCTTGTCTTATCTTTCATTCGCCCGGAGAGTAGTCGTGTGCCTGTTTCCATTCTTAAATTTGAAAATTTTTATCCGTTGGGGTGCTACTGTGTAGTGTGAGTTGTCGCGATAGTTGTCCCGGGAAAACCGAAAAAACTGTCGCCTCATTGCCTAAGCTAGGGTCTATCCTGGCTTCGCCGTAAAGTGGCACCAGGCACTGACCTGATGCAAGAACGTACTACTTTGCGCGGGGGAATGTAAAAATAGAATACTTTAATTTCGGATAATACCAGTCCGACCCACAGTGTTGATTTGTCATCATTACTGATGAAACGCCGTTTTGGCGCTTGTACCTTGCTGGTGTGAAGTTACGCGTTGACGCAATCCATTCTGAGAAATGGTTTTGCGTCATTGCATGCATATAAATTTCTCCCTGTAGGTATTTCCCCACCGCATAGCATTTACTTAGCATTCTGGGGGAAGCATACAAGTGTATACAGGCTAGAATCTATAGGACAAAAGGATTCAGAACTGGAGAATATGATAGAAAATTTCTAAGACTAGGTGGGAAGACCTTTGTGCGGCGATGCATTAACAAAACTAGATGAAAAGGCGCAGAAAGATGTTTGGCAAGGAAGTAGAGAGAGAGAATGAAGGCGGGAACGAGCAACTGGATGATAAATTCAGCTTTAGAAAATTGCGCTTTTGATTTCTTGCTCAAATCTGGAAATACCGGCAAATAAATCGTCGAACGTGGTGGAGACTATGAGGCTCATGAAAAGTCACGCAGCCTTTGCCCAACGAGCAGGTCACGTGTCGCGCCACTTGGGCGAGCCGCATCCAGCAGTACAATACTGCACTGCCATCTCCAAAAGATCCACAAGACTTGTAAACCTTCGATACACAACTGTAAGCATGTCAACTGAGTCTTCGCTAGTGGATAACAACCAAGATGAAGTAGTAAACACTCATTCCCGCTCTACCAGGGCTGAGAGTGGAGACCTACAAAGCCCAGCACATCCAGACGTGTCTTCGGATGATGGGCCTGAGAATACTGGGAAAGGCACAGGGAATGATCACGAAAGCGAAGAAGATGAGGACGACTATGACCCGGAATCTGCGTTTGCTGAACCTGCCGAAGCAAAACCTCCTGCTTCAGTGAATTCTGATAGGCCAGCGGAAATTGTAACTGAGACCGAAACTGAAAGCCACTATGAGCCTATAGCTACCCAAGATTCGAGTATGGCTGTTCAAGAGGGCCACCAAGGTACAGAGATTGAGGAGGTCCTAGCCGATGCTGACCAAAACTGTGAGAGTTTGAACTCGGAGGCTATAGCTTCGCAGCCACTCTCCATCTCATCTACTGGTGACACCACGGAAGAACCTATCAAGTCAGTGGCTACTAACTCTAATGAAAAGAATGCCTCCGGCTCAGAATCAGATGACGATTATGACCCCGAGAAAGATATCATACCCGTGATTGCAGAGCCAGTATCATTGACGAGCCTACCACCGAAACCGGTCCTTGAAACAAAGCAATCTGCGCCACTTGAGGTGGTTGATCTCAAAGAGGCCTACGAGGCAGTCATGCAGAGTGAAGCGGTAAGACTGGAACAGTTCCTGCAATTCTCCAAGGAGAAACAAATGGAGGTCATCCAGGAGCTTCTCCGAGAAAAACATATCGCGTTGCCTGGCTCTGGGGTCACAGGAAATAATCAAACACCTCATTATATTGCCCCTCGGGCTTCTAAAAATGTACTCTTGGCAAACGATGGGTCCGAGAGAGCCGATATATCGTTGCCCATGACAGAAGAGGAAAAAGAGGAATTTGAAAAATTTCTCGTCACTGAATCGGAGTACTTGAAGTCTAAAGACAAATACCCAGAAGAGTCCAGGCTTTTCATGGGAAATATTGCCACAAGTATTGTTACAAAAGAAGATGTTTTCCGTCAATTCCGTCGGTACGGCGAGATGGTGGAAATCTCCCTTAAAACTGGATACGGCTTCGCCCAGTTCACGACTGTTGAGGCCTGTGTTACCTGCAGAAGTTGTGAGACGGGATTATTACTCCGCGACAAAGTCATGAGGCTCGATTCCTCCAACAAGCGTAAATCTGCACCAGCTGCTCCCGATTTTGGCGGACGTGGAAGGGAGCGTTCTGCTGATGAGGGCTTCGAGGAATCTAACTCCAAGCGTACAAAACCCAACGTTGAAGATGTCCATATCGTCACCACACAAGAGTCTTCCGATACACTCGTGAACGAAGTCGAACTGGCGCTACAGAAGGATCATTTAACACACACATTGAAAAATATTGGGCCCGAAGACCCTTCTGACGAAATCCGCGATGCTGCCTATCTGGGTGTTTTGGGTGCATGTGTGCTCAAGGCCTCGAAGGTCGATCTTCAAATTTTTGAAGAGACTGGAGACGGCGGAGTTAAGTTTGACGAATACCTCGACATTGAACCCTCTGCGGCGTGCGAAATTATTGTTGGGGCAAAGCGCAGCCGCGATCAAAAGATGGCCGCAAAAGCGAAACATACTGGGAATTCTGAGCGTGCCCGTCGTCCCAACCAAGGATCAGTTTTGAGAAACAACATCAGTGGCTATGAAAATAGCAGAAGAGGTTTTCCAGAGAGACCGCCTAACTTTCGTCGCGATGATAGAGGCGGTGCCGGAAACCACGGATGGCAGAGGAACCAGAATAATTGGGATCAGAATCCACCTCGGGATAATGGCTATAAATCCCATTCCGGAAATGGTAGAAACGGTAGTTTTTATCAGGGCCATCGACAAGGATATAATTCTGGCCCAAACTATCAACAGTCCGGGTACAACGGTGGTCACTTTGATGGTGACCAACAATTCCATCTGCAAGGCAGACACAATTATCCGGGATACGATCCAAACTCACATCATAACAACAGGGGCAACCATGACAGAAATGACCCAATGTATGGAGGGCCCTCTCAAGGTGGACTTATGAACTATGGTGGTCAACCAGGATTCAACGGAATGCCTTCTCAGCAATTCCAGCTGCCTCAGTCGGCCCCAGCGGACCCCAGCTTGGTGCAAACTTTGAGAAGCCTCGACCCAAACACCATGCGTAGCGTTGTTGCATTGCTTCAGCAGCAAAACGGAAATCCCGGCACTCCAGCCTACCCTAGTCAAGCCAATGGACCAGTCTATCAACAGAGTAATCCATCTGCTCAAGTTAACTCTCTCCTCGCTCAACTTCAATCTCAACCGACTCCCCTGACTGCCTCATTTCATCCAAATTACCAGCAACCTCAGCAGCCATATAGTAGTGCGTCCCAGCAACAAGTCCAGCCCAATCAGGCTTTGATGGACATGCTTTCGAGATTGGAAGGTCAGTAAAAATGACAGCAACAATACCGATGCCAAGCTTAGCTCAGCATTGGCAGCCTGTCTATTCGTATGCTCTCATAGTAAATCTAGGACAACTCTATTAGTTATGTCAAAAGCCCAGCCATAGTGACTCAAACACTATTTTATGTATCACCTAATTACTCTTAGCAAATAAATAACCAGACTCTGTAACTATCAAACAGTTTTCTTAGTCGACCTCATCAACAGTGTTAAACAGAAGTTCTTCTGCAACGGGAACTGACTTGCTCTCTACAACATCGTCTTCGATATGAAGGTTCTCGTCATATTGCTCTTTCAATCTTTCAAACTCCTCTTGGTTCTCTAGAACCCCGCTGATTCCAATGACATTGCATTCCTCAAAGATCTCCAACACTTTCTCAGCATCTTCCACTTTCATCTGGGCGAACACTTTATTGACCTCATCTAACGAGCCAGAATGAATTGCAGCTTGCATTTCAGGACTCAACTTTGTGACAAAAATCTCGTGATCTTCCGTCCCCTCAGCGGGTGTGTTCACCAGCAATTCAGTGCTGTCATCCAATGCCTTCAACTGAATCAATGCTTCTTCACCGTCACCGCCGGCCTGGTTTTCCAGTTGTATGACCTCACATCTTGTCTTGATGTGGTTTACTGTATTTTCCACATCCTGAAGAAATGCTTGGTTGGCAGGCAGAGATGTTTCCTTGAGCTTGGAGAAGAACAACTTGATAGCTCGAATGGTCTGATCCTTATTGGGCTTAGGGCCTGCCAATTGCGCAATGTACTGTAGCAACAAAGACTGGTAAACCACTTGTCTGGCTCCGTTTGTGTCTCCCTCAAACTGGAAATCAAATGCGGTCATAATCAATGAATCCTTCTGGTTTTCTGTGCAGATGGACGGATGTTTAATCAAGTACTCTGCGCTTTTTTCCAAGTTTTTGAAAGTAATCTTGGCAAACTCTGCGGTTTCAGGACGGACTTCCAACTCATCATAAAGCTCCTGGTCTGTCTTTTCATGCATGGTTTCTTCGGAGATGGTAGAAGCAGACTCAGGCATTGACGTACCATGTTCAAAGCCCTTGGCTGAGGCAGTTGACAGCGAGTTGATTGTTTCGGTGGATGTGATGGTAGTGACTTCCTTTCTAGCTGGGCTAGCGGAGCTGGTAGATTTTGTTGCGGCTTTTGTGTTATCCTCTTCATCCTTATCCTTGTTCAAAAAGGAGCGATCAAATCCGGTGTGGTAATCATCACTGCTGATCAACAAGGATTTCTGGTAGATCAAGTCATCAAGCTTAATCGCTTGTTTCAGCAAGAGATCGTCAATCTTTGCCCTGTGCTCTTTCAAGAATTTAATCAACACAGAGCTATCGTCAGCTGCATCAGGGTGGTCTTCTTTCACCTGAATAAGCAAGTCGTCAATCATTTCGTTATACGGCGGCGTGCTCTCGATTTCCTCAGCATCGAAAGTCAAATCCCTGAGGCCTTTTCTCATTGATTCGCCCTTCTCTTGCTTCAACTTCTCGTAATCAAACTTCTCAGCTTTATCGAATTGAGCGTCAAGAGCAGCCATCACCTTTGTCTTGTTGGTAAGCTCTGCTGGCGAAAACTCCAGCAAGAGGAAGTCCACACGCTCATTCAATTTCTTGTACATGGTCAATTGAAGCAAAATTGACTTAATTTCCAAGTTACGCTGGTGACGTTTCTCATGAATATCTCTCTGCTTCCATTTGATGAAAGACTTCTTGTCGACATTGGGGTGAACCTCGATGTCTGAGTCGTCAGACAACTCGATCTTGTCCCATTTAGAGTAATCGATGGGCATTCTGTAATTTTATTCTTTCCAATCAATAAAAATATAATGAGGACTCAAGATCGGACAAAGATGAAACTGAGTGTTTAATATGTGGTTAGCACTGGCCTAGTGGTCTGCTCGGTACAGGACAGATCGCGGTATAGAACCATGAAGAAGACCTCACAAAGGTGGGGCGTACCATGCAGAAAATTGCACATTCATCATATTTCGAAAGTTTTGGGAGAAAGATGCCAGAATATAAAAGCCTATTTCCCATAATTGATTTTTAGTACTCTCAATCGCAGGCCGGGCCTGGCTTCACGACTCACGTTCTGTGCACCCCATTATATAAGATAGTGCTCCAATCGAACCCATGGCCCTAAATACCTTTTAAAAAATAATTCATTTTCGCATCTGTTGTGGACCTAAAGTATCGGCTTGAGTGCTTTAAATTTTACCTTTCAGTGAATTACTACACCCAAGACAACTGTCAATGAATTGATCAAGCTTCCACCATTCCGCAGTCAAACTCAGTGCTGAGGATAATGGCCAAAAATAAGACAACTATTGAAAGGGGTAATATCTATCAATTTTTGCACCAATAGAAGAAGCTACAATTTCTTAGAATTCTGAAATAATCGATTTAATTTTAGCTACCTAAATTGTTGCCTAAGCAGTGCCATTTGGTCTCAAACCAGTGAAGAAAGCGTACCCGTAGCCAGTGGTTTCAAAGGTGATAGTGGTACCCTTAGGGAAGAGGAAGACATCGCCTGGCTTAACAGAAACCTTGTATCCGGTCTCGTCTGTGAGAGTGTACTCACCCTCGACCTCCAAGATGATCTTCATCTCATCGTAGTCATACTTGTAGACTAAAGGCTCGCCTGCCTCCTGCTTGAAAAAGCCACAGGAAATTTGCTGTTCCTTTGGGGCATCGGAGGTGAATATGTCTCCCAAGAAAGAGTTATTTCCTGGAGATGGAATTTGGGGTGGCTTGACTTCCTTCCCGTCGGCGGATGATTTGAATTGCATAGGCATTTTGAAAAATTTAATGAATAAGCTTAAGAGCAAGTGAAGATTTAGCAAATATTTTGAGCTGTTGTGGAAAAATATGTGTTGTAAGGATGGCGTTTGGGGTTACTTATAGTATTCAATTTTGCAATCTGTGCTGTCTGTGTCCACGCATATCTTTGCCCAAAACGTACCTGCGCGAGGGGACTCCAGATTGAGTAAACTTATCCAGTCTAACTTACCGCGATAAGGCAAGTAATATATCTGCGCACGAATTTACTTGGAAGACGAATGTTCGAAACTCCAATTCAAAAATTATTCAACTTTTAGATTGTTTACTGTGAGTATTAAAAAGACAACAGCGACAAAACTCCCTGGAACTTAAAATGAATCTCGGCTGAGGGCCAAACCTTCGAAGTTGAGGCCAAGAGTCTCAGGCTCTAGCCAATTGACAGAAAACGCATCTTTTTTTAAGAAAAACATATCGTTTTACAGAAAAAGCAACCCCTGGTCAACTACTCCTTTAAAGACCCTTAATACGTCTGGATGACGTACTGAGTATCGAGAGACTCCAGCTTTCCAAAGCCCTAGTCTCTCCTGTCTTAATAAGGGTTACTCTCCATTAGAATGATATGCTAGAAGAACTGTCTAGCGATCTTAGATGTTTTCCCTAGCGCAACTTACTTCATACCTCAACAATACTTATTGAGAGAATTGAAACGTCAACTTTTATCACGAGAAAATACTCTCTTTTTATTCATAGTAGATACATTTATTGAAGAAATCCATACAGCTAAGAACCTCGAATAAGCCAGTGGCTTGGAAGGTGAATATTAAGCTTTGAAAAATTGTACATTTTTGCCCCTTCGAGAACCTTGCGAGAATTCGGGCGCTTGTTTAGTTAAAGATGAAGTTTGATGGCTGTGCTCTTTTGATACACATAAAACAAATGCCTCCGTGGTTTCGTTGTAATCGCAAGATTTGTAAAGGAGAATGAGTTGTCGCGCGATCCAAAATAAATAGGAAATCGTACAAGGGTCATTCAGTTCTATTCTGAAATGTTCAGACCCACAATAAGCGTCTGGACACCATCAAAGACTGAATGTATTATCTAGCTACTGTTGCGGATGTCCCTAGCTTCCAAAGATTTGTCATCTTAACGAGGAGTACACACATGTCTAGAGTTGGATACAAGGATGTGGGTTCATTCGATCAAGCATTCCTCGAGCGCAGCAAGTACGAATGCCATGAACTAGCCTTTCAGTTTTCAAATCAGTGGTTTTCACAAAGGTTATTAGGGACTCGGATTAGATAAGTTCAGGAACCATTAGCACTTTCAGGCATCCCGAGCATGCTGCCATGAAAACTTAGCTCTTATAGAGGGGCTTCTGGAATACCAAAACATACATTCTCACTCATCGTTCACAAGCTGCAAGCACACGTCTAGTGATTTTTCGAAGTCTGCCTCATTCATCACGATTATGTCTCTCATTATGTCCTTATCGAGTGATGGGAATATCTCAGAAAGCTGTCTGAATGTTTCATCGACCTGAGAGTCAGTGATGTCGGAGCGGCTTTGCTCGAAATGTGAATCTCCAGCGGACAGTGAGGCCAAAATGGCTTCTTCAGAAGGGGTTATCAAGTTGGATATTGAGTTTTTAAACAATTCAGCGCTCGCTAATAAAACATTTGATGGCTTCATCCCCGATTTATTGGGAGATCCGATTAGAGGGTCGAACTTTGCAACTCCTTCACTTTTATCCACTCTAGCTCGAGTCCTCTGGCGCATTTCGGAGTCCCATGCCTCCATATGAGCGTCGAAATACGTTTGATCGATTGTCAAATCCTCTCTCTTGAGATTTTGGATGAAAGAAATTGCTCCCTGCACAGTTGAGAGGTAGTAACTTGTTTCTCCATGATTCAACCAGTTCTCACCTCTGAACCTCTCAATATAGTGAAGATTACTGATTATGTTGTTTGTCTTGGAATCAAGTATAACAAGAATGAGCAAGGGAATAAAGGCATCGGCGTTGGTCTCTTGATCTGTGATTCTGAGTAGACTGAAGAGTATTTTGCAAGCATTCAAAATACAGATGATCTTGTCTCTAGGGGCACGGTAGTTGTTGATTTTGTTTAACTCTTTTGCAGCATATTCCATGTAGTCAATGTTATCCTTGGAAGCCTTCCTCTTCTTCTCGGAAAGCTCATAGAGATCCACATCCAAATGGCTGCCCAGGACCCAGCTAAACTTCTCGATTTGAAGAGCAAATTCGGCATCGTCCAAGATGTCTTTGGACATGGCAGAAGGCGAGTAGATGGTAAAAGACTTTGCTGCTTCGGGTGGGAAGCAGAATTCGTATAATCTGTTCATGATCAATTTTTCGACACCTTCCACAGAATTCTCAATATCTGCATCATCCATGGAGGCGAAAGGCTCGTACACATGAAATTTCTCCTCAACAAAGAGCTTGAAGTTCCTGATCGCCTTCATCATTTGCGATGCAGACATCGAACTTGCCTGCCGAGCAAATGACATCAAGAAAGATCGGATATACCTCACAATCGGATCTGCATCCTTACTCTTCAAATGTGAGAGAAATACTTGAAAGTCAAATGGCCGATGGGATTGCTGATGTTGTTCGCTAGCGTTCACTACCCCCTTGCTGGCCTTTGCCAAGGAATCCTTCCTCGTTGCGCGAGGTCTTGGCGGCGGTTTATCCGCGTCGAAGTTGGAGGGAGAAGGTTTGCTCCCTGCGATTTCAAGCTGAACCTCTTCGACAGGGTCGTTGTTTTCCATGCTCAAAAAATCATTAGTGCTCTCCGAAGGTGACACTTCCCTGAAATTGTCACTTTTCACCCCTGCTACTTTTAGTAGCTCAGATTCAGGGTTCTTTAATTGAATCCCATTATCCTCTACGGCTTCCTCGTCTATTACATATGGCTGCATAGTCATTAGACTCCTACTGAAAGCTTTGCTTGCCGCCTTGCTGCCACTAGCGTCTTTGTTTAAGGATACTGCCGGAGCGCCAGTATTGTGTGATTGCGAGGGATTCTGGGCCTCCGCGTGATCGTTATCCTCGGGCTCAATAGCGCTTCGTGGATCTTGGGTTTCGGTGATAGCATTATCTTGAACTACCGAATGTTCACTATCTTTTTCAATGCTGGGGGTAGACTCCTTGCTTTCAGGGGCGAGATTTTCGGTTTCAAAAGTTGTTTTGTCCTGCTCTGTTGTTTTGAACTGTTCAAATTTTTCATCCACCAGGTCAATATCGTCGGGATTCTTCGCAGTATCGAAATTGAGCTTCTCAAAAATATTGATCAAGTCCTTCTTTTCTGTAAGCCGAACATTTTCGGGTGAATTGGGAGAGCCAGAACTGAGATCTGCCGATGCACTGGCAGTATTAACGATACCCATGTTGGGAGACGTTTCAGACGACCCCTTGTGTAGCTTGAGAAACGACAATGAGGAATCTCGCGGAGCATTGGCGCCATTTTTGCCGGGAGATTTTAACTGCGCTCCGGCAGAGACCGATAGGGATGTTGTGTTGGCATTTGTTGTTGATGTTGTTGGCGTGGCCTTAGATATATTAAAGTTGAACGGACTATACTCCGGCATGATGAAGTATTGTTTTCGAGAGAAATGTGCCTAGATAAATGTGGATAACATAAACACTACTCTTCTAGAGACTGAGTGGTGGTCAAAGCTGATGTCGAGTTCAATTATGTGGGGATTGTCTTGCCTACCCAAAAAAAACGCGCTTCACAGATGGAATTGATTAAGGCCCTCTATCACAAACGGCGTAAATGGTTTCGTATTATAAAGATGCTGGTAATTTATCTGTTACACTTGGAAATTGATGCGGCCGATTAGACAGATTTGGGTGTATCACGGGGCACGTTTGCTCTACTTCAAAGAAAGCTTCAATTTGAGCTTGGGCTTGGGCTCCTCTGCAGGAACATCAGGCACCCCACGCTCGGCAGACGCCACATCTGCCGCGGTTCCCACATCCGTGTCCTGCCTGTCAGGAAAACTTGACTTCTCAGGCAGCACCTCAATAGATTCATGTCCGTTTGCCGATCCCGTCGGGGCAGGTGGGCTTGGAGATTTGCCGTGAATATATATTTTTGTCTTTTTCCGTTTGGCCGACTTGGTAGGGGACGGTTCCATGGAAAAGGGGCTCGCGGCGCGGGATCTTTCCGGCTCCTCCAGAACACTTCTTTTCAATGGGTTGGGTTTCTCCACAACAAAGCCATTTCTTTCCAAATCTTCTAACTCTGCCCTCTTATTTTCTTGTTTTATAGAATCATCACTCCTCTCATCAACTGCTTCTGTCTTCGGCCTCGCAGCAATAGGTGAACTGAATTTGTCGGCTGATACTGCATCGCTATCAACCGAAACTTCCTCCTCTTTTCCGTCAAAAACTGCAGTGTCTTTGACACTGTCCGACTCTGATCTGATCCGCTCGGAATTCTCTTCGTTTTCAGAGAAAGGCTCCGCAGAGAGTTCGACTCTCTTTTCTTTGGTAAAGATTCTCACAAACCTCAGCGGCTCCTCCGTGGCCCTCAGCGTCATGAGCTTCCGATGAGCCTTTTCATTTCCAAACTTAATTCTCACTATTGAACCCACGTGTCTTACGTTGTCAATTATCTTACTAGGTGTAACCAAGGACGCGAGTTTCTGTTTGCTAAGTTTGAACTTAAGCTGCATTGCGTTCCTTGAATCCCTCGTGACCCATTGCAGAGGACTTGGACCAGCCGGATGACTTGCCACCTCTTGAGGTTTTACCAACGTGGAGCTGGAAATCTTGAGTCTCAATTTCGGAGGAGCTGCTGGTTCATCCGTAACACTGATTATGGATACATCAGGCTCTTTTACCTGATCCTTTCTTTCAGTTGAACCGCTTGTTTTCGGTTTGGTATCAGACAGAGTAATCTTTGTGCTCAACTGAATTTTGAATCTAGCTTGTCGTTTTATGGTGACCTTTCCATCACCTAGATTTTTCGCGACGATCTTCTTCTTTAGTTCATCAAATGGAACGCAAGGGACGGTGAAGCTGACAGGAAATGATACTATAGCTTTGTATAATATGTCGCATAGCAAGAAGATCGTCTTTTTGTCATTCAAGCTCAAAAGAGATGTATGAAGCAACTCCCAAAGAATTTTCTGCAATCCAATTCCAATTGCCAAATCACGGCGTAAAATCTCAATTGCTCCTTTTACAGTAGCACGGGCAAAGGCATCTCTGCGCAGATTCATCTCGGACGTATGCGACTCTTCCACCACTACCATATTTCTTTGTGTTGTGAGTTTACCATTCGATTCAGAATATTCTTCGGAAGACCTAAACTCAGGATCATCCAAAGTTGATGGTAAGCCTTGGATTGCGGCCTCGCATACAGATTTCACGAGAGCGGAAATCATCTCAGATTTAAAATGGGTTGAGGAATTTTCGAGCAAGCACACTTCCAAGAAATACTTTAATATTTCCGCGTTTTTTAAACCACCGAGTATCAACAAACCTTCGAAAGCTAGAAGTCTTTGCTTAGAGAAGTGTTTCGAGTGAGTGAGATGTAGCAATTCTTCGAAGCTGACATTGATAAGATTGCTTCTAGCCATGAGAATCTTTTGCTCGAGACAGGTGGTAGAGATAATCGATTGATATGAGGGCACCCAAAGATCCAACTTTTGTGATCTTTCGATCTCTTCGACGACCTTTCTAATAAACTTCTGCTCTTTGGAATTATCTTCGAGCGCTTTATCACTGTTGACATGGGGTTCCATAATGGACCCATCCTCATCGGTAGGAATGACAGACTTGGTCAAAGCCTTCACTAGAGTTGAGATATAATAGCAATCCTCAAAATCATTGTTTGAGTTGTCATTGTACTTCAACAAATTGTAGAGCAAGGTTTTTACCTTGGAGGAGGATACGCCATGTTCGTCCTTAACGTTCGCTAAGATTTCTGGTATTGCTTTCTGAACGAAGAACTCTCCGAAGTCTTGGAAATTGTTGCTTTTGGGAATCATACTGTTTTCGAAGCAATAGAGAGACTTAAAAGCTTGGATCAAGTAATTGAGACCGAAGAACTTGTTTGAACTTCTCGATAAATTAGCCAAGGCACTTGCAGCGGCGATCCTGACACCATAGAAGTATCTTTTATCGATCAAAGTTCTAGTCAACATGGTACAGTGCACTATTAGAGGCTTTTCTTGGAGTCCAAAAAACTCGCATGCAGAAATCTGGGCTTCGATATCACGGTCCTGTTGTAATTGTGCGCCGTACATATAGTCTGGTTGCTTGAGATTAAAAGTTGCAATCCACTCGAAATCTGTATCCACTCTCAACCATTCAAAAGGATCGAGGAATTCCTCATCTCTCTTTGGCCACTCCTCAAGCAGCCATCTTTTTAGGTCCTTCTCATCCTGAAGAACATCTCCTAACTTCGAAAAGACCAGGACACCCTCCCCATTCTCCTCCTTGCTCTTCTTAAGCCTTTTAAACTTGGTGTTGTATTGAACATCAAATTTAACAACCTTGTCTTTGATGTCCACAATGTGCTCGTAAGGGGTACCGTCAGCCTCGTGGACTCTTAATGTCATTGGGCCCAAAAAAGTCTGTTGCACGGGAAATGCTTGCTCCTGATTGAGATAAGCAGTGGCGTCTCTCATGAATGATTCGGACCTCGGGTGAGGCGCTCTTGCCTGCTGTAGCTGGCTCTGCCGTATGACAACTTCAATTAGAGACCGCTTCTTGTTGAACTTCTGAGTGATATTGAAAACGGGTGTCCCGACGCCGTAAACCCATTGTTTAAAGAAAGACTCGAGCCTATTTCTGTTCACCTTTTCACAGACATATTGGAAGTGCAGAGTAGATAAGGCTCCGTTTTGAAGATCTCCTGACATACCTTGCAAGAATAATTTTGGTAAAACTCGAGTAAAGCCAAAGGACTTATCCGTTTTGGTCATCCGTCGATCGAGAATGAATAGAATGATGGGAGCCTTTAATCGTATAAAGTCAAAATTGAACTCCGAAATGGGGGCTTGAAAAGCTTGTAGGCCAATAGGACGCTGCCCCACATCCTCATCAACAATTGCACTCATCTTTTTCTTAATTTGATACCGAAACTCATTCATCCCCACTAGTGTCTTTGTGAATTGAAAAGTCATGAATTTGGCTATACCTATGGTGCACCACAAGTCGTTGAATGTCAAGGGGACGATGCTGATACCGGACCATTGTCCGGCGATACATTCAAGGATGTCTTCCGTGGTGGTGAACATCGGCTCGATGATTGTGGCAGGGTATAATAGGTCGGTACTCAACAAAGACAATCCGGCAAAGTTGTTTCTGGGATATCTTGGGTCTTTAACAAATGCAATACCATATGAGCTGAATGGAAAAGAGCCGTACTCTTTCAGAAAGAAATCCAAAGCTTTTTGAGCAAAAATGCATGTATTCTTGACCAAATCCTCCTGTCCTGGTAAGTAAAACAAAGACACCACCGGGCTGGTTTCGTCTTTCTCCATTGACTCGAATTCATCCTCAATATCTGCAAGTTGTGCGGAACCGTCGGAGAAATCCGATAGCTCAAAACTTTGATAAGCACCCACGGCCCACCCAATATGATGTGCGCAAACAGGATTGAACACCGACCACGACACAAGTTTTTTCGAAAGATCCGTGGGGTGAGGGGTCTCTTTCGTGTTATTTACATCACCAGAACACACATATAAGTCGTGGTTCTCTCTGTCGTCGTCATCTTCGTCAATTTCGATCTCAACGTCAGACGTATTCATCTCATTTACATCTGACATTTCTATATCTTCTTTCTTTGAATTGTTTTCTGTGTGTTTCAAGGAAGTATTCTCGGCGGGTGCTTTAAAATTTGGTGTACCTGATGTCTCGATAGCTGGTTTCTCCACTATATCTCTCACTGATCGAGGAATGCTGAGCTCAATCGACCAACTGCTTCGTTCAAGAAGACTGTCGATACATGGAACCCAGGATGACGCCGAAATGTTGTGTTCCGAGTTGCTGGTGTATACGTGCCATAGACGCTTGTCCGTGGAAGGATCACAGACGAAATTGAGGCCATCCTTCGGGTTGATTATCTCGTACTCGATTCCGATCTGAATATGATTGTAAACGTCATTGCTGCCAATCCTCAGCCGAATATGACCCGGGGTTGAAGTGGTTGGAGCAGCAGATAATGGCGTCTGCTGCAATGTGCTGGCGTCTGAAAGGTTCATCTTCAAGTTTTCCGGAAGCAAGATAGCGAGTTCCTCTGTACTTAGATTTTCCCCCTTTTCGCCCATAGTATTGTAATCGTCATCCAAATGGCCGAAGATATGACTGAGCTTCAGCCGCAAAACATGGTGCTGGTGGATGGTAAACTCCGAAGAGTACAAGTCCCAGATATTAGGGATTCGCAGTGTTGCGCACTCCTCAAAAGTTTTCGGGTTGTTGATGTATAGATGGTCGTTGTGGATGTAGTCTGCTTGCTCGTTGCCGTTGATTATGACCTTCTTTATGGACAAAGCGCGTGCATCGAGACGAATAGTTCTAAGAGAGGTTGAGGCCGGCACAATCGAAAGCTCCGTATATCCTATCACCCGCTTCTCGCAGAATTGTATGTCTAGGTTTACCTGCTGGTGAGCTATATGAAAATTTTGCGTCAGGAGATTCACCAGCCGAGCTCTACCTGCCCGATGACTGGGTGTCTCTCCAGGACCAGGAACACTGACACGAGGCGTGGGTGCTGCCAGATGCGGCCGGTCTTGTGAATATAGAGACAGCATGTGAAGCTGATATAATCCCTGGATAAAAAGGGTCGCTTATACGTTTTCTGGGAGCGAGTTGTTCCGTTCAGTATGTAGCTGTGCGTATTGTCAATTGGTGTTTGGCATGGATGTCGTGCTGCGCGACTCTTGGGTGAGCTCGCGGCGTTGCACGATTCCATACAAGTGCGGTAAATAACCATCTAGCCATCCTAATTGGGGGGTAGGTCAGGAGTTTAAAAAAAGCGGTTGTGTTTCATGCAAACTTGTTTTAAATTAATTTACTCCCCTGTGATTTCTTTTGTTTGTATATTTGTGTAAAGGATAAGTGTCGAGGGCGACTTGAAATACAGACGAGTTTCTCTGGCTCCATTCGAGCGGTGCGGAATCTACTGGAGAGCATGGTCTGCCATTTATTACATTTTTGATTCACAATTTCACAGACATGGCAAAATTCGAATGAGAGATTTTTATTTCATGGAGAGGTTAAGCTTTAGGGCAGCAAGAAGCCGTTAAAAAGATATGCAAAGAGAACTGGATTTTTAAGGAACCAAATGGTGAAAATTCAATATGTGCTACCTGGCCCAATATTTTAATTTTAGCAGATCAAAAGCGACCTTGGTCAGACACACCCAGAAATGTCAATTTCTTTTTGAACACGATTATGATGCATGTATCAAAGCAGAACCCAAATTCGAATACAAGGTTCCGGCCGTCCTCTCTAGCTTATTATTTTTATTCGAGGAAGGAATCTACCAAAAAAAAAAAAAAAAATTCTACCCTGATCCAATCTATCTACCCAAAAATTAACAAAGTTGAGTAAGGGCGCTGTTGTACCCTGATATTTATAGTATTGGCTTCAGAAGTAAATGAAAACTCTCGAGCTGTAATTTTTAATCATTCGGGAACTAGAGTTTCATGTATAAGTGTACAGTTTTTGGGCTAAGAAGGTAACTTCTGAGCTCCCATTCAATCAATATAACTATCAAATGAAAGATTCATTATCTAAAGGACTTCGTTCATTGCCAAAGATTTGCTTTGTGAAGATGAATCTGCCGACATGTGCTGGAAAGTATGGGCATCTTAGGTGACCGGCGACCGCCACCTGCGCACGGCTGCAAATCATGTGTTTACAACATTTGAAGTTTTGATTCACAAACTACAAGATCTTTACACTCATTAAATAAAGTATGTATTAGTTGTTTTCTATATAGTAAAAATTTACATGTCTAATTCCCCCGAGCAACATATCCAGCGGCGGGGGTTTGAGTGGCTTGATGGTAGATGCTTGAACTAGGCTTGGGAATTTCGCAACAAATGAAAGCGGGAAACTTGATTTAATTTAATGCAGATCGCCGATATGCCCTTGTGATTCTGCGTGTGAAGGTTATAGCAAGAGGGACACCGGCTCAAACGAGATATTAGGTACAGAAATTTCGGGCCATTTCGCAAAGAGAATCGACTGACAAATAGATAAAAACTAAACGCGCTCGTCCATCGTCCCATCTATGTTTTGAGTGTGCAACTCACTGAAAGCCCTTCTCGCGCTAACCCCATTGTTGGAATAGCTAAAACGGAATTATCTGTGGCATCCAAAACCACAGGCACAACCATACTTTTGCTTTGAAACATCCCCTTCTTTTCATCAATTCCCGTAAACGCATCCGCTAATGCTTCTCTCATAGATGCATTGCAATAGCGAATGCGCACATCTCGCTTGAGATCTTCAAATTTAAGCCACCAAAGTCGATCAAACAACCGCCACGAATAATCTCCTGAATTTATTGAAAGAGTATAATCACGAGAAATCTCTCGTTGCGGAACTTGACGTGATAGAAAAAACACGACATTCTGATCTGTAAGGCATATCTCAAATTTGACATTGAGGTAGGTCATGGTCAATTCAGCATGCGGATTATCGAGCCATGCAATAATCCGTGGAATTGCCTGTCTTTCAAGCTTGGCGTATGACCAGTGATAATTCTTTGAAGACGACAATGGGAAAATGAGTTCATAGAGCCACCGAGCTAATACAGGTTGTTTAATAATTTTCAATTCGCTGAGAGGAATGCCAAATCTCACCTCAGCATCCATCTCGTCAAAAGTGAAGTCTTGGGATCTAACACGCTGATCGAGATATAGCTTCTGGGACTCGAACCTATCTATGAGACTTTTAATGTCACGAGTTGTTTCGGCCAAAGATTCACGTGTGATACAGTGGAGTTCCGGCCTCGTGCATGCGGCCGCTGGCACATATTCATTTATCATGTACCTTAAAAGATTTCTCTTGGTGAGAAAAATATCTCGGTTTGAGTGGTCTTCAAACCAGGACACTCTGTGCGTGTCACAGGTCTGGCGAATTTCTGACTTTTTGTATTGAAGCAACGGTCGATATATGTGAATCTTCTCGTCATCGATTGGCGAGACAGCTGGCGCTGGGAAGGGAGCTTTTTCTTGCAATCCAAGCAAGCCGAACATAGTAGAATTCATCTGTAGTCTTTGGAGAAAGGTCTCAAGCTGGTCATCTTCGTTGTGTGCTACGAACAATGCATTCACGTTGATTTCTGTGCACACCTCACGAAACACATTGTAGCGTAGATCACGAGCGACTTCTTCGAAGTTGGAGATCAAGTGCACGTCCTTCAGATAACGTAGTCTATGGACACTGTGACGAATACCCCACCGCAGGACCATTTTGCCAACTTTTTGAGCTTCGATTGCTGATTCCGGTCGAAATCCATGGTCAATTGTGACAGCCGATATGAGCATATGCGGATGCGATTGTCTTTTATACTGTGCTAGTAAGTACGCTAGACACATGGAGTCCACCCCACCGGAGAGGGCAAGCATGATCCGGTCAGGGACTTTATTTTGAAAGCATCGTATGAGAGACAGACGGAAGGTGGATGCGCTGATTGCAGGGTTCATAAAGCGTCAGAGGCCTTGTCGTATCAGATGATTCTGCTCTCTGCACTAAATAGTTACTGACACGTGCGCACAGGCAAAGAGAGAAATGGTAGCAAATCTGGAACGGAGAGTGGAAAAGATTTGACTAGAAATAACGATGAAAAGAGGAGAGATTCTAAGGATTCCATCATATAGTTTTGACAGATAGCTCAAAATGAAAGATATATTTTTTCAGGTACACTTGAGGTCTTTGGGTGAGCTGTGAGAACTAAAACATACCTACGGGAAAGAGAAACAACAAACTTCAAAGAGCGGAGGCACAGAATGAAGATATGGAAGAGGAATTAGTACATTTGACTTTCATAAATAAGCCAAATTTTCCAATTGCTTTCGACAATGCACCTGGTGATGTGCAAATACGGCTGAAGTTTGAAGCGTACACCCGTGCACCTGTAACCCGGTGAGTAATACCTGAAAAAAAAAGGCCAATTCTCAGATCCCGCTTGAGTTTGACCTCTCCTTCTTAGCACACAAGAGTTATCGCTATGGCAGAGGAAACAAACACTTTTTTTAACTTCCCGCGGGAGGAAGAGAAAGTAATTGCACAATGGGACGAGCTCAAAGCGTTTGAGAAGTCTCTCGAGTTGACGAAGGATTGCCCTAGATTTGCCTTTTTTGATGGCCCTCCATTCGCCACTGGAACGCCTCATTACGGTCACTTGCTAGCTTCCACTGTGAAGGATATCATTCCCAGATACGCCACAATGAACGGTTACCATGTGGAGAGAAGATTTGGCTGGGACACACACGGCTTGCCTGTTGAGCACGAGATTGACAAGAAGTTGGGTATTACTGGAAAGGAAGATGTCATGAACATGGGCATCGACAAGTACAACGCGGAGTGCCGTTCCATTGTTATGAGATATGCGGACGAGTGGAGAAGAACAATCCGTAGATTGGGCCGTTGGATCGACATGGACAATGACTACAAGACTTTGTACCCCGAATTTATGGAGTCTGTGTGGTGGGCTTTCAAGCAGTTGTTTGACAAGAATTCTGTCTACAGAGGCTTGCGTGTCATGCCGTACTCCACCGGGTGCACCACGCCTTTATCCAACTTTGAGGCCCAGCAGAATTACAAGGACGTGAACGACCCTGCAGTGACTATTGGATTTCCCATGGTTGACGACGAGAACACTTGGTTGGTAGCCTGGACAACCACCCCGTGGACCTTACCCTCCAACATTGCTCTTGCTGTGCATCCAGAGCTCGAGTATGTCAAGATATTTGACGAGGAGAAACAGAGGCACTACATCTTGTTAGAGAAGTTGCTCAAGTCTTTGTACAAGAAGCCTGCTGCCGCCAAGTACAAGGTGGTCGACAGATTCAAGGGTAAGACCTTGGAAGGTATTAAGTACGTACCATTGTTCGACTATTTCTACGAGCAGTTCAAGGACCATGGATTCCGTGTCATTCTTGCTGACTACGTCACCGACGACTCCGGTACCGGTATTGTCCACCAGTCTCCCGCATTTGGTGAGGTCGATTTCGCTGCTGCTACCGAGGCCGGTATCATCAACGAGAAAAGAACGCCGCCAAATCCTGTCGACGATAACGGTAAGTTTACTGAGGAGGTCGGCGAGTTCAAGGGCATCTACGTGAAGGACGCCGACAAGTTGATCATCAAGAAGTTGACTGAGAACGGCAGAATGTTGCTTGCCACTCAAATCAATCACTCGTACCCCTTCTGCTGGAGATCGGACACGCCATTGTTGTACAGAACCGTGCCTGCGTGGTTCGTGCGTATTGGTGAAATCATCCCACAAATGTTGGAGAACGTAGAGAAGACCAACTGGGTGCCCAACAACATCAAAGAGAAGAGATTTTCCAACTGGATCGCCAACGCTAGAGACTGGAACATCTCCAGAAACAGGTACTGGGGTACTCCTATTCCTTTGTGGGCCAGCGAGGACTTCCAGGAAATCGTCTGTGTGGGTTCCATCGAGGAGTTGAAGAAGTTGTCTGGTCGTGATGACATTACCGACATCCACAGAGACAGCATCGACGACATCACCATCCCATCTCAGCAAGGAAAGGGAGTCTTGAGAAGAATCGAGGAGGTTTTCGACTGTTGGTTTGAGTCGGGCGCCATGCCTTTTGCCTCTCAACATTACCCATTTGAGAGGAAGGACACTTTCCACGAGGCGTTCCCTGCCAACTTCATCTCTGAAGGTTTGGACCAAACGAGAGGTTGGTTTTACACTCTTACCGTTTTGGGTACCCATTTGTTTAACACTGCGCCTTATCAGAACGTCATTGTCTCCGGTATCGTGTTGGCCGCTGACGGGAAAAAGATGTCCAAGCGTTTGAAGAACTACCCTGACCCAGGCATTGTGTTGCAGAAGTACGGTGCTGATGCCTTAAGATTGTACATGATCAATTCTCCTGTATTAAGAGCCGAGACCTTGAAATTCAAGGAGGAGGGTGTCAGAGAAGTTGTCTCATCGGTGTTGTTGCCATGGTACAACTCTTTCAAATTCTTCAAGGATGCTGCTGATGTTTTCAAGAAGGAAAACAACGTTGACTTTGTTTACGATTCTAGCTTGGTGTCTGACAACGTCATGGACAAGTGGTTGATGGCGTCCATTCAATCGTTGGTTAAGTTTGTCCACGAGGAGATGCAGAGCTACAGATTGTATACCGTTGTTCCAAGATTATTGGCTTTGATCGACAACTTGACTAACTGGTACATCAGATTCAACCGCCGTCGTATCAAGGGTGATAACGAGGGTGACCTTCAAGATACCATGAAGGGTCTCAACACTTTGGCTGAAGGTTTGTTCATTTTGTGCAGACTCATGGCTCCATTCACTCCATTCTTGGCCGATGGAATTTACCAGAAGTTAAAGCCCTTCTTCACAACTGAAGATTTGATCAAGGATAGTGTTAACCCTTCTGCTAAGGCAATCGAGTCTGTTCATTTCTTGGCATACCCTGTTGTCCGAGAGGAGTTGTTCGACTCTGCTATCGAGTTGGCTGTCTCCAGAATGCAAAAGGTTATTGAGTTGGGTCGTAACATCAGAGAGAAAAAGACCATTTCCTTGAAAACACCATTGAAGGAGTTGGTGATTTTGAACTCCGACGCTGGATACTTGAAGGACATTGACAGCTTGAGCTCTTACATTGTGTCTGAGTTGAACGTCAGAAATATCATCATCACCTCTGACGAGGAGAAGTACGGTGTTCAATACACTGCTGTTGCTGACTGGCCGGTTCTTGGAAAGAAGTTGAAAAAGGACGCCAAGAAGGTCAAGGCCGCTTTGCCAAGTGTTTCCTCAAACGAAGTAAAGCAATTTTCCGAGACCGGAAAGCTTACTGTCGATGGTATTGACTTGGTGAGCGAGGACTTGCAGGTGCAACGTGGCTTGCCCGAGAAGGTGGTCTCTTCTGGCCACGAGGCTAGATCCGAGAAGGACGTCTTGATCATCTTGGATGTCAACTCGTACCCTGAATTGCAAAGCGAGGGCTTGGCCAGAGAGTTAATCAACCGTATACAGAGATTGCGTAAGAAGGCTGGCTTGAACGCCACTGATGAGATTGCTGTTCAATACAAATTGTCCAAGGATACCATCGACTTTGAAAGCGTGATCAAGGGCAATGAGGAGCTCATCCTCAAGTGTACCAAGAGACCTTTGAGTACTTTCTCCGAGGCTGCCGAGGGCGATGTGATTATTGACGAGGAACAGGCTATCAACGACACTGTCTTTAACTTGAGATTGTTGAACTTGTGAGCACGTGATTGGCGAGAATCGGCTCGTCTGAAATCATTGTGTACCATGTGAATGCGTGGAATACACTAATTCTATATATAAATTGAATGAAAAAAAGTTTATAAAAAGGTGCCAAATTTTCCACAACCGAGGTCGAAGACGCTGAGCCCGGCACCTCCCACAATCGCAAAATGTCTTTCATCAAAGACCCCACTAACGCAGCAACCAGTATCCGCAACAGTAGTGTAAGTGGCAGCAGTGCAAACTAGTTCTCTCTCGTAGTTCCATTTTCTGACAATCTGATCAACAGACGTGACAAAAACCAGCCCGGGACCTGCAGCAGCAATTCCAGTGATTGTGGCAGACGCAGCGTTTTCTACAAATGACTCCATCTTCAATGAGAGCTCCGATTCGATCAAACTCAAGTTTGAGGAAATCAAGGCATTGTCGTCTCCTCCAGTAACGATCTTCCAGGAATTTGAGGAAGTAGGAATCACGAGAAAAACTTTGACTCCACTCTGATGAAGCTGCTGCTTGATCTTTGGGGCACCCAAATTGTCAATCTTCAGTTGTGTATGCGAGTCTCTACCCTTAGCGCAATGCGACACATCCCAAATGGTCACAACGCCGTCAGTGGTACCAGCTACCAACAAAATTCTGTTTTCAACTTCGACAAATTCAACATTTAAGATACAGAATGTACTGTAGTTATCTTCAGCGACGACCGAAAATACTTGATTGGCTTGATCGTAGAAAAAAATCTTGATCTGAGAGTTAGAGAATCCCGCAGCTATGAGGAACCCAGCGTCACACTCGACTGATGTGATGTCCATGACTCTTAAGTCCGGATTTCCACCCGCAGTCTGAATTCTAGCTTGTTCCTTCACAGCAACATTTTTTGGCACATCGCGGTTAATTTTCCAAACAATGAGCTCTTCATTTGCAGCTGAGCTCGCGAAGAAATCCTTGCTCAAGAAGTGAACAGCTTGTAAGCCGGACACATGACCATTCATGGTCCATTTGTACGAAATTTCGAGCTGAGGGGAGACATGGCCAATTTTGATAGTTGCATCTTCGGAGGCCAGAGCGATTAACTTGGAGCCATCGAGCTCATCATATAGACAGAGAGCGAGACTTCTGATCTCGCGACCATGGGTGCCAGACGAAAGCAAGCCATGTCCAGAATTGCCAAATTTGTTGCTAATAAATTTCGAGATCAAGCTCGAGTTTCGGAGAAAGCTGAATTGAAAAGGTTTACCCACGCCCTGGGTCAAAAACTCCCATTGCCTGTGCGATCCTCCGCAAGGCTCATAGTGTATTTCCAACTGCCGAGTCTCATTCCAAATGTAGAAAAACCCTGACCTGAATCCGTACAAATTTAGCTCGTTTTGTTCGTAAAATGCCCCTTCCACAGATCCTTTTGTAAATTTGTTTTGGTGTATGATTTCGTGCTGGAACAAGTCGTCGTGCTTTGAAAATTTGACCATCATGTACACACCATCCCGCACAGTAATTAGCACAATGAACCGATCAGGGCTGGAATGAATGCCTGAAATGGAGGTGACTGTATCTCCAGGACATATTTTTCGGATCAAGTGTGGCCGGATCGGTGACACTCGCGACAAGTTGTATGTGGCAAAATTAGCGTGTCTCGAGCCAACTAGCAAGCACAGATGATCAGGATTAAGGCAAATTGAGGTTGGCGTAAATGCCTTTGGATCTGGATTTTGAAGCTCGTATGTGCGCGCCACCGAAAATGTGCCATTCTCAAGAGTAAGTTCCTTTGCCAAGAGCGGGAATTTTCCAGTGGGACTGACAAGAAGTAAAAGCAAAATATTTGAGTTCGACCATGATAAAACGTTGATGACTTTGATAGGCGTAGAAGATGTATTTTCGACGATCTCTAGATGCACAGGAGATGAAGAGAACTCCAGAAAACCAAGCAACAAAAGATCTCCCGATCTTAAGCAAATGACCACGTAGTTAGCAGAATCAAAACTATGCAAGACGCTAAATTCCTTCAAGGACTGGGCTTGTTGATCTGGGATTTCAATCGGGTTCCATCCGAGTTTTTTTGTATGGAATAAAAGCCTTCCACTGTTGGTCAATACGACAAATGCTTGGATCTTGGGTAGTTGAATGAATTGCTTCACAACCTCCTTTTTCTCGAAAACTACGCCGCATTGGCTTTGAATTTCTTCACTGTCAAAAATGCTTATACCAGACAGATACTCCGAAAGATCTAGTAAGCGTACTTTTCCATCCGCACCACCTGTCACAAGGCACTGCCATTGTGAAGAATCTGCATCCCCACTCCACACATGTTTTCCCTCATGACAGTTGTCATAGCACTTAATTTGTTTGAGAACCTTGCTATAAATGTCGTAGTTCCAAAGGCGTACAGAGCAGTCTTCTCCCGTACTAAAGAACTTTACCAGTAAGTCCGAGATCTCATAGAACAGTAAAGACCAAATACGGGAACCATGACCCCATCCAGAGGCCAACAATTTTCCATCTGAGAAGGAAAACAACTTGATAGACCGATCATCTGAACATGAGAGAATAAAACGCCTGTCACGATCGATATGAACGGCAAAGATGGACCCCTCATGTTCCGTGAGAATATGCACAATCTCTTGGGAGTGCAAGTCCCAAATAAGAACACCACTCATAACTGTTCCAGCAGCGACATAGACACGGCCGTCGCTACATCTTTGGATAGAGCCACTATAAAGAATTGACTTTTCGTTGCAGTGGATCTTTTGAAAAACCTCCAAGTTGATATAATCACCTGGGGGAGAGACTGCCACTTGCAACACTTCGTTGTGCGAATTGAGGATCAAAAGCTCTGATGAAACCGTGAAGTCAATCGCCACAATCCATTCGTTGATCGCCTTCTCTTGATACTTCATGGACCTTAAGTCCAATAAAGCAAATGAACGGCCTCCGGCGACTGCGATAGCCGACTTATCCACGGATATGGATATGCAATGGATCTTATTTCTCTTGAAAATGCGCTCCTGCCAAACTCGCTCATACGAACCCGTGGCTTTATCAATTCGGAGAAGCCGTAAGAATGGGCCATTTCCCATGAGTATATGGTTCTCATCGAGAAACTTCAAAGCTGTCACGGGGCCGTAATGTTTGCATTCAAGAATTTGGTCTTCCAGCACAGACGTGACTAAATTGGGAGACATGTTAGAACAAGTAATTGTGGGGAAATCTGGGGTGAATAAAATGACGAGTAAATTCAACTTTCAATCGCCTCGAATTAAAATGCACGAGCACTTGCCGCTCGATGGTTTTGGAGTAAGAGACTTCGAAACGCGTTGATTTCTTCTTTTTTTCAATCTCATCGTGCATTTGTTCGCTATACTTCATCACGAGCTTCCATGCAGTTCGGAAATATGAGTAAGATCACAAACCCAAAAATAGTGATTGATTTATAGGGCGGAAATGGAAGTTAAATTAGGCACAAAAAAAGACACAGTTTCCGGAAACACTAAAGGGACTTCTGCTTTTTTGGACGAGAAAGAAAAAAAAATCGATGATTTCGCCCAGGATCGAACTGGGGACGTTCTGCGTGTTAAGCAGATGCCATAACCAACTAGACCACGAAACCAAGCGATAGTT
>JAJMCI010000145.1:0-39243 GCA_030565705.1 Metschnikowia baotianmanensis | reverse complement strand
GAGGGTCTCTGTATTTCTTCGCCAACCCAAAATCAATGACATTGACTTGAGAACCGCGTCTCCCAATGCCCATCAAGAAGTTATCGGGCTTGATGTCTCGATGAATGAAGCAGCGAGCATGAATATACTCAATTCTGCAAATGAGCTGGTCGGCCAAGAGCAAGACGGTTTTGTACGTGAACTTCCTGTTGCAGTAGTTGAACAAGTCTTCTAGCGATGGACCCAAGAGATCGATGACCATAGCATTGTAGTCGCACTCGGTTCCATACCAGCGGACAAAAGGAATACCGACGCCGCCACTCAAGGCTTTGTAAACTTTGGCCTCATACTCTAATTGCGGGTGCTTGGCCTTGACGTTCTCCAACTTGATGGCGATCTCTTCCCCTGAGATAACATTCGTGCCCAAGTAGATGTCACCAAAAGAACCGGAGCCGATCTTTCTGCCGATGCGGTATTTCTTTCCCACTCTCAAGTCCATCATCTTGGAGTCGGTCTTGGAATGCGATGAGACAGTGTTATTCATTATACAATCAGGCGCGATAATGTGTTTTCGAGGAGCGGTGGACGGTAGATGAAGAGGTCTGGTGTTGTTGTGGGTGACCTTTTACGACCGACACTGAGTAGGTGACTTCGATTGCGTCGTGTTGGTGATCTTGCACTTTGTGGTTTAGTGCTTGAAAAGGACCGAGATTTGAAGATTCCGTGGTGTGAAATCTGGCGGAAAAAACTGTGGCTGGTTGAAGAAGGAAGGTTTCCAGCTAGAGGTTTCCAGGTCAAGAACAGGGGTTTGATATCGGGGCACAGGACTAGAGGAAATCCGAGGCAAAGGACAGCGGGTAAGAAAAGCGAGGCCCAGTGAGAAAAAGAATAATGCCGCCTGGGTGTAGAAGGCGTGTTTACGGGTGCTTTGTTAAGCGGTATGCCAAATATTCTTTCGATGAGGTGGTGATGGCAAACGGCCAAAAAACGAGTCTGGAGTACAAAAAAAAAACGACGGAATATCCAGATAGGGAAGATCAAGAGCAGAAAAACTGGCGGAGTGAAGATGGCCCGCGAGTGGGAGATTTATGGGCCGCGCACGACCATGGCCGCAAAACCACCAGTCGGCTCATGACGGGTTTCCGTGGGCGCGGGTCAGGCTATTCCACATGGGAACTTGGGAAGTGCGTGGCGGAGCTCGCAAATAGAGGGGTACTGCAATTGCGAGATTGCAATGGAACCACACAATTTTTTTCATAGTTTCATTGATTTAAGGGGGGCTTAGTACGGAGACGAAGAAAGAGGAGAAAAGGAGTGAGAACGAGAAAAAGAGAAAAAGAGAAAAAAGAGAAAATTTAGAAAAGAGAACGGGAACGAAGAAAGAAAACAAAGCAGAAATATGGAATAGATTAATTAGAAAAAGAGCGATGACGCACAGAGGAAGCAAACAATGCTCTTCAATACGGGGCTCTTTCTCAGGTAGACATTTATCGAAAGAGAACTATACAGCGAAAAACCTCATTTCTCTCGAAATTCCGAGTTACTGGTGGCCTGGGAGGTGAAAACCAACTTTTGGTGTAATTTAGAAATTTATTTTATAAAAAGACATATCGTATTGCAGGTTTGTACGATGAGCAAACTGGCAAACTGTCTGACCACCAGTCCATCCACAGGGTTCGAACCCACGGCCTTCAACCGGGCAACAGTAAACTCACAGTAAACCCGCGAATGCATTGACCACTCAGCCAAAACGAGAAAGGGAGTTCCAGAGCTTCAGGTTGTAAGACCTAAATTGACATTCGGACCTTCAACTTGCATGTTTGCACGTGTATCTATCGTGGAGAGGACTGGGCGCTTGGAGGGTTAAGGCGTGTTGAATATTTATCCTAAAAGTTTAATTTTTGATCTGCGTTCATAAAAGATTGAGCCCCGCTTTCTGAGATCATGTGGCAAAAAAACGCGGTCATAAGTGAAATTAGATAAGAAACAGGCCAGCCGATACAAGAAGGACCTTCATGGAAGCGAATGGGAAATGCAACTGAATGATGCGATGGTAAGCATAAAAAAAAATACGTTTCAGATAGAAAAATGTAACTTTTGAGCCTTCCTCTAATCAATGAATCTACCAAAAAAAAAATAGAAAAAAGGTAACAGGGAATTGGTTGACCCTACAAATAAAGCCCATCAGTGACTCATGACTCCTAGCACACCCAGGCACGTAATAAGAAATACAAGTAGCTTTCTGGAGTTGGGTCGAACTTACTTTGAACTGTATATTGAAGCAAAATAAAGCTTTTGAATGGACGAACCTCCATCTTCTTGAAGGAAATACCTTTTTTGCAATTGAAACTCTGCTTGAGCAATTAAAGGTATTGTCACGAGCTTGTCTGCGTTGTCTTCGTTGATGCATCCCACACAATGTAAATCAAGCCGAAGATTCAGAACGAGTCAAATATGTGAATGTGAATGTTGTAGATGTTTATGACAGGGCAGTATTTCGTTGTGATCACTGTCTAAATTGTTTCTGTGATCCTAATTTCAGGTAATGTGTTGCGGGTGGCAGTTGACAGCTTTCAGAGAGATGATTCACAGTGTGAGCCGATAATAAGCCTCATGGATATTGTCCCCCAGGTGTGTTATCTACCTGCCACATGCTGTTTACAGCCACATTAAAGATGGAGTACTCATCTCACATATAGGTCTTTTGGAACGTTGAAGAGAAAATATATTGCGTACCCGATCCTGACCCACTTCGGAGATCTTTTCGGATCATGATTGAGCACCTACGTCAAATCACGTATTTCATATATTAATAGCCCATCTTCCAGACGTTCCACGAGCCAAAATGCATGTCTGAATGTGACATGTACACTTTGAGAGAACGCCTCCCGCCATCGTAATTGTTCATGTCACAGACCAAGGATGAGCTGTGTACAAGAATCAACATGGAGGGGCGTGATCCAAGCCACGCAATACTCGTATGATCGCGAAAAGTCGCCTGATGTTCACACATTCTCTCCTCACACGCAAAACAAGCGTGATTTTCTCTTCATTCCCCGCCCAGACCCACACGGACGCGCGGGATGAGCCTAAAAAATATCACAACCTGCGTTCAGATCTAGCGCCAGTTGCCGAAGATCTCTGCGAGGAAGGTCGAGATCGTGTAAAGCATAAACTAATTTTGAGGGAAGAGCTCACGTAGTGAGGGAATGAGGAGCATCGAAAAACAAGATGGCATACAAATTGGTTTCGGAAAAAGTTGCGACTTTTACAGAAAATCGAGTCGACAAGAAAATCGTGCTGTGCAAATTTTCATGTTCCGTTCTTCCTCATGCTATTCTTTCCTTTATTGTGGTGACCTGCCTATTGCAACCACGGCCCTTGCGGGCTCCGGACTATACTCTGCTGCGTGCAGGACACTGCGGCGACGGCTATGTGAAGATTCCACAATTCTCTTCAAACGACATCTCTTCAAATGGCATCTCTTCAAATGGCATCTCTTCAAACGGCATCTCTACACAAAGACTAGCTATGAATTAAATTTATTAATTAGAAGGACAGCTTTCGAGTCAGAACCGGAACCTGAACCAAGTACGTAGTTCCCGAATTGGGGGCATATCTCTGCCCCATCATCTCCTCACGTGTGGCGTTATTTGTCGGCCTCGGCAGCCTGTGCAGTCTCTGCAACTGGCTCCGTGGCGGCCTCAGTGGCAGGATCAAGCAGCACGTCTGGCGCGGCGGCGGCGCCCGCATTTTCAGCCTCGGCCTCGGCGGCAGCGGGCTCCGTAGTTTTCTCTGCGTCCTTGTCAGCGGCCTTGTCGGCAGCTTTCTTGTCACCACTGGCGGCAGGGACGCCCACGGGTCTCTTGAACTTCTTCAAGAGCTTCAGGAAAAACTCGTTGCGCTTGGCCTCGCCCGTGGCAGCTTCTTTCTTCGCTTTGCTCTTCATTTTCTTGAACAGGCTCTTTCTCTTAACCGCGTCGGTCTCGGAACCTGCGTCGGCGCCTTCCTCGCCTGCACCGCTCGCGGCAGCATGTGCGGCGCCCTCCTGGTCCCCACTACTGGCTAGAGTGCCGTCTGCGTTTTCGGTGGCACCTTCCGCTGTTCCGCCAGGAGACTCGGCGTCGGCGGCCGCAGAAGTCGTCGCTTCTGTTGCCTCAACACCTTCCTCTCTGGTGGCGGAAGCAGAGCCGCCGTTTTCGGCAACGTCCTCCTTCGAATCAGACATGAAGATTCGCGAGGTGCGCTTCAATTTATCCTTGATCCCCATGGTGTAGGTGAGTTTTTTTTTTCTCGGTTGGATTCTAGTGGGCTGGGCTTTGTTCGATACGACAAAGAAGTAGTACCGAGGATCGACAGTCAGTATTGGGGTGGCAGTACTATCAAGAAATAACACTGGGTAGCAATACTATCGATGGGGTGCGAGTCAGGGAACAGTCTTTTTCACAGAACGTTCGCTTTTTTTTTTTTGAGTGTGGCTCTTTTCTCTCGAAAAGAATCCGGACATGCCATGCTATTTATATATTTCTGCCAGGGGATGCACACCACGCTGACAAGGCAGACGGGGAACGCCTCCCCTCCCCCGTTTCAGCCGTTTCTCGCTGCACGTACATGTCCTGCGCGTGGAAGCGAGCACCACCCTCGCTGTGTGAATGGGCCGTGGGGAAACTCGTGGCTCTTTCCATGCGCTACGCCCGGTGGCGGCCGCCGCCCACGATTGCATCTCACCAGAGTTTTCTGCCCTCTGGGGAATTTCTTTTTTTCTACTTTCTTATCTTTGCCATTGTTTTTTTGGGCCGAGTTTTCCGGGTCGTATTTGGCGGGGTCCAATGGGGAATGACTGAATTTGAACATGCAAGAAGTTGACGGCCGGAAGGATTTCTACCTAAAGAGACACAGCTTACATGACAACAGCAGTTTAGTTTTAACTGTGGGAGGCCAGTGGATGTGATGGCTCCAGCTTGGTCATATGGGGAAAGACGGAGGCGTTTGTCGCGCTTGTAGATCCCCGCGCATGCCGAGGGACGAGCTGTATGTGACTGAGTTTAGCCGCCGGCATTTGTCCATTATTGTGCTGTGTCGGAGATAAGCCTTCTTTTTTCGTTCATCTTTGTAATTTCCCCTTGTTCGGAGCCACTTGTCAATGTATCAGGCGTACGTTGAACTTTGAAATTTTGCAGAGTCTCGGTTCCACCGCGCTCGTTGTCGTACGATAAAGGCTACAAGTATGAAGAGGAGATGGATGCTCGTCAATTGATCACCAATCACAGAAACTCAAAAAAAAAAGGCACAAATATACTTCAGCCATATGTCCAATAATCCAAGTAAATCTAAATACCCCTCAAATGATCGACACCTGGGAAACAAGGCGCCATTGTCTCGCCTCTCTGCCAGTTTCTATTGTCCACAGGGCGCGGTGTTTTTCAGGCGCACAAACCTTTTGCAGCCAGGCTTGCGCTCACTAACTAATCTATGAGCGAAGATACAGAGATGGGGAAAACACTTCGATAGAGCGCCAATGGCGAAATCCGTATTAAAAATATAAAGAGAGATCCAATGATATAGATCGGCAAGGAAAAGAGATATAACATGAACTTAAAGTATCTTTTTTTCTTTGATGCATGTATCGGAATGCTTGGCACTGGGCTTCTAATTCTGCCGCAGAAGGGGAATTGGCAATGGTCAGCTGTTTAAGGAAAAAAAAAACATAAAAAGAATTTTTTTTTTTGGTACGCCCATTGATTAAAGGGGAGCCCAAAACATACCTTCTAAGCCCGGAAATTGTACAGTCATACATAAAACCTCTAACCCATTTCGAGGTCCCATCTATCTCACGAATCACCTACCATGATTCTGACCTAACCTCAACTACGTTTTGAAATTAGCTGAAAGAATTCCGGATATGTGTCACACTTTCAAAGGCTTGAAATTCTCGAACTTTGAAACCACAAAAAGGACTTACTCCATAAATACCCACCTTTTCTCCGGCTTCTTTCTTTCGCCCAGTCCTTCATTCTCCATTCTCCGGACTCAGACTGCATCTCGCGACCGCCTCAATAATTTTTTTTCAGCCGATTCATTCCATTATTACCAGCCAAAATGGTCGATGCATGGAAAGACCTGCCGTTGGAACTCACCAACCGGTACCTCCCCAAAAGATATGACCTCAGCCTAAAAATCGACCACCAAAAGCCCAACTTCCAGGGCCACGTGTCTATATCTCTTGCAAAGAACGCTCGCTATACTGGAGACGAAAATGGAGCATTTTCACTTACGTTGCACGCCCACAAATTGGTGATCACCGGTGCCAAATTGGTCACTGAAGAAAAAGAAGACAACTTAGAAGAAAAGTTGAAGATCTCTTATGATCGGGATCACCAGCAAGTGCATTTCACCAGTGAAAACGCCCTCTCTGGCACCCAACTCACGATCTCATTTGTAGGCCTGATCTCCTCCATCAAGACATTCCACGACGAGACCTACGGACTTTTCAAAACTAACTATTCCGACTCTGTGCACGGAAGATCAGACAATTACGTCATCGCCACACACACGCAGCCGTTCGGTTGCCGCCTGATCTTTCCTGTTGTCGACGAACTCACGCATAAGGTGCCTATTTCTCTCACTGTGACGGCCAAATCGGTGTTCAAAGTCGTGTCGAACGCGGCTCTTGAGTCCTCCACGATTGTGGACATGACGGAGAACTCCGTGTTCAAATTCAAGCCAACTCCGCCAATTGCACCCTCTGTTTTCGGGTTCGTTGTAGGCGATTTGGACAAGATCGAAGCTTCGGCTGGAAACGTTGCTGTCCGCGCGTATGTCACCAAAGGCGATGCCTCGTACGCTCTGTATGCATTGAAGATTGCAGCACAACTACTTCCCATTTTCGAGAAAGTTCTTGGAGTGAAATACCCGTTGGAGAAGCTCGATATAATCACGCTCCCTTTCCTCAGCGATGCCGTCATGGAGAACTGGGGCTTGATCACCGCCATCAAAGATACTATTCTTCTAGACGAAGCTACTGCCACGGCGGAAAAAAAGGCTCATGTTAGACAATTGGTGGCACATCAGTTGACGCACCAATGGATCGGGAACCTCGTCTCGGTAGATGAGTGGAAATATACCTGGCTCATTGAAGCCTTTGCCACGTTTGTAGGAAACTACGTTTTATCCGTTGCTGCGATTGAAAGCTCCGATAAGTCCGAGTACGAGTCGCTGAAACTGACGGCCCTCCAGGAGTTCATGGATACCGACTGCTTCATAGAACAAGAGATCCCAAGTTTCCACGAACACATGGCGCTGTTGAAAGTGGACCATTCTGCAAAAACGAGCACGATCTTCGAGAGAAACTCGTACGAGAAAGGAATGATTCTCATCAACATGATCGCCAATTTGTTCAAGTTGGAGAGCACAGAGCCGGACCTCTCGAGTTTCTTCAAAGCCTTCGCTCACGTGCTCACGAAGTTCGAGTATCAATCGGTGAAACCCTTCGAGATCTGGAGTATCTTGAACGAACACTCCTCCTACGAAATCTTGACGTTTGTGCACTCCTGGACCCGCTATGTGGGCTACCCATACCTCAAAGTGAAGGTTGTGAACGACAAGATCGTCGTTGTACAGAACCGGTTCCTTTTCAACGAAAACGTTGAAGATGCGCAGCTCGAAAACAACCCATATCACGTGCCTTTGGCACTAAAGGTCAAGACCGACGAGGGCAAGGTCAGAGTGGCCAATTTGATGCTCACCGACAGGTCCATGGAACTCGAGATCCCAGCCTCCCAATTCTTGTCATTGAATGCCGACAATCAGTTCTACTATAAGACTGTATACACACCACAGCTCCAGGAGGTCATCTTAGAGAACATCTCGAAGAATATGTATACATCCTTGGACTTGGTGGGAATCGTCAAGGACTACGGGAAAATCTTGGGCCAGCCTCTTCCAAAACAAGACGCTGAGCTTTTTGGCGAAAACCAGCTCATTTTCTTGACAAAGGTGTGCGATGTGCTTTCCAGGGAGTCAGTAAAAATCGAATACGAGGTGCTCAAATGCATCTTGACATATATCGAAATTGCAAACTCGATCTTCGTGCATTTCTCGGAGTACACGCGATTCCAGAACTGGCTCGATGTGCTTGCGTCCAAGCTTTTCAAGAAGTTGGGGTCGTGGGAACACGTGCTATCTTTAGAGTCCGGAGACTACGACCAGCTCGAATATGAGGTGAGAAACATCGTGCTCCAACTTTCCATCAGGGACAAAGAAGCCCAGAACGTCTGTCGCAAACTCTATAAGAACCTTGCTAACTCTGGGGTGACCCAGAAATTCGTGCCCAAAGAATTGTACACCCTGATATTCAACGTGACCATGGCGACCGCCAACATGACGGAATATAAGCAGGTTCTCTCGTTGGTGAAGAACTCAGATGTATCTTTCTTGAAGCATACCAACGGCACTGCGAACGAAATCCAGATGGCCGCAGTGTCTTCGTTAGCATTCTGCCAGAAAAAGGAACTCCTTAGCAAAACACTCAACTTCGTGCACAACAACATCGACTCGAAGTTGATCGAGTTGGCGTTGATCGGGTTCAAGTACAAACACGAGCCGGAATTCAAGCAGATGCTCTGGACTTGGTACAGGACAAACTACGACGGGTGGGTCAGACGGTCGTTGAGGAAGGGCTCTGATTGGTCGAAGCAGATCGGCATTACCGTGAGCAACATCAGCCGGTTGGTGTTGGGAGAAGTTATGCAGTATAAGAGAGACGAGATCCTCAAGTTTGTGGGCGACAAAAGCAAAAGCTTGCCCCCACATGAGCTTGAGGAGAAGTTCTTGGAGGTCGAGGCGGAGAACGACGAGAAGGTCCGCATTGCGTCGTACTACGACAAAGTCATGTAAATAGAGAAGGCGTTTCTCGTATTACGATAAAGTCAAGTAAATAGAGAAGACGTTTATCGTATCACGACAAACTCGAGTAAATGGATCAGAAGACGTTTATCGTATTCATGTGTATTCATGAAGTGTACGGAATAGGATCTCGTGTAACATGACAACCAGGGTTCCTAGTCATCATGTTCATACCCTGAGATATTCTGATGTCTGGTATACACTAAAAAATACTGGTACACTAGATAATGCTGGCATACACTGTATGTCCTTATGGTCTATAAATATGTGGGGCGTGAAAAATTCAAAAAAAAGTTAGTGACCACCACTACGCCCTGACTTCACCAAACTCCGGCCTTTTCCCGCTCCCCCGGATCTCCTCCTCCACGTCCAAGTTCTCCTGGATGTTCCAGAGGTCTGCATAAAGCGAGTCCTCTTTTTCAAGAAGCTCCGTGTGGGTGCCCTCCTCCTGCACCTCGCCCTTGTTCAACACGATGATCTTGTCGCTATCGGCGATGGTCCGGAGCCGGTGTGCAATCAGGATGTTCGTGGCCTTGCTTTCCTTGAAAACTTGCCGGAGTGTCCTGAGCAACGCCTGTTCGGTGTGAGTATCTAGAGCACTGGTGGCCTCGTCGAAGAAAATGATCGGGGACTTCTTCAAAAGAAGCCGTGCGATCGCCAACCGCTGTTTCTCTCCCCCCGAAATCATCAAGCCTCGTTCTCCTACAATCGTATCTAGACCCTCGGGCAAATCGGCCACGAGGGCCTTCAAACTCACGTTTTCTACTGCATCCAGGACCTCCTGGTCCGACGCGTCCAAGCGGCCGTAGCGAATATTTTCCTGGATGGTGTCGTTGAAAAGCGGGGTATCCTGGGGCACCACGCCGACGGCCCGGCGCAACGAGGCGAGGGTCACGTGCCGAATGTCTTGGCCGTCGATCAAGATCCGGCCCGAACCCACGTCGTAGAACCGGAACACGAGCTTGAGAATCGTCGACTTGCCCAGCCCCGAGGGCCCCACGATCGCGACTTTTTCCCCCGGCGGAATCACGAAACTGGCGTTCTGGAGAATCGGCCGGTCCGCGTGGTACCCGAACGTGACGTTTTCGAAAGTGATGGTTCCGGGGCGTAGCGGGTCGAGCTTGAGCGGCTTCGCGTCTGGCTTATCCTTGATCAAGACGTCATGGTTCTGCAACTGGAAGAGGTTCTCCATGTCCAAGAGCGACTGCTTGAGTTCCCTGTATACAGACCCCAAGAAGTTGAGCGGCACCAGGAGCTGGAACACGAGCTGGTTGATGAGCACGAGGTCGCCCACACTCAACTCGCCCGTCGCCACGCCGTGGCAGCCCATGTACATCATGCCCGTTAGTGCCAGGGTGAAAATGAGGTTCTGGCCGGCATTCAAGTACGCCAACGACGTGGCCACCTTGATCGACGCGTTCTGGTAGTTTGTAAGCGACTGGTCGTACTTCGCGCTCTGGTACGCCTCGTTGCCGAAGTACTTCACCGCCTCGTAGTTGATCAACGAGTCCAACGCCACCGATGCGGCCTCGTTGTCTGCATTGTTGGCCTGTCTGCGGAACCGGGTCCGCCATGCGGTCGTTTTGATCGTGAACACGGAGTACGCGGCCATGGTGAGAATCGTCACGGCCGCAAACAGCAACCCGTAGTTGTACGTCAAAATACTGCACACCACGCCGATCTCAAACGTGATGGGAATAATGTGGAACACCATCGCCGTGAGCACGTAGCTGATTCCCTTTGTGCCCCTTTCGATCGCACGCGTGATCCCTCCCGTCTGGCTCAGAAGATGGAAGTGGAGGTCCATGTTCAAAAGGTGCCGGAACGTATTGCTGGCGACACGTTTGATTGCAGATTGCGCCACCAGGGCGAACACGGCGTTGCGGAGCTCGCCGAAAAGCACGGCGCCAAAACGGGCGCCTCCGTAAGCAAGAATCATCGACCCGATCACCGTGCCCACCGTGCCGGCCTGGGACACCCAGTCGACGTTCATTTCGTCGACAATCAGCTTGAAGAAAAACGGGACCTGCACATTGAGCACCTTCAGGCCCACGAGGAGAAGCACCGCCACGACCACGCGGAACTTGAAGCTGGGCTTGTTTTTCGGCCAGAGCGTGGTCATGAGCGACCGGAGCATGCGGGTCTCGGAGGTCAGGATCCTGCGGCCAAAGAGCGAGGATCTTGGGGGAGGGGTCTCTTTCTGTTGAGTCTCGGGCATCTCCGAGGGTTTACGAGTTTTTGCATCTTCTTTTTTTCCCAGCGGCAGAGACGCGGTGAGTGTCTGTGGGGATGCATTTACGTTTGTATTTGTTGTTGTAGATCTGGTCTTATTTGTGGCTTCTTTTGGCACATCTTGGACAGCTCTATGGCGTTCATTTCCCAGTTGTTCCGAAGATTTCAAAACTTTTTCGGCTCTTTGAAAAACGGGACTGCGGGTTTGGAACGCCCGTCTAGCCAGAGGTGCCTTTGACCCGAAATGCGCTCGATTCGCCAGGCCTAAATATTGTGAGTTTTCTCGGGCCCAGATTTGCCGAAATGGTGAATGGAATAAATGGCATGACTGAGCATTCAGAAGAGAGAAATGTGCCCGCGGCAGAAACAATGGCCTGGCACGTGACATCTGACGGGCAGAGGGCCACATGTTATTTTATATATGAGGAGAAATGGCCGGCAATTGCAACTCGACGAGACTTGATTTAAGAAGTTGTTGGTTATCTCCGAGCCGAGTGGCAATGTGCAGGACAAAAAGTGTGGCGCCGGTGCCGGCGGAAGTCATTCACGTTTTGGGCGCACTTATAATGTGGACCACAATGCGTACATACGTGCCATTTTTATATTTGCCATAATTGTTTTCGCAATACTTAAATTGCATGTTCTAAATATATAATTGAAAATAAAACATGTTGATTGGAAAACTTTAAAATTGCTGGTCTTTACGAGAACTTTCAAGAGATGTGGCTGGGGTCTTTCCTCAATGAATACATACCTGCAATAGTTTATTTTGCAATGGTAAGATACCATGTTCCAAATTTAAAGATTTATAATTGGAAAGAAAAGATTGTGATCGTGATTTATTTCAAAATCCTGATCTTAACGAGAATATTCAAGAGATGTAGCTGGGCCTTCCCTGGTCTCTATTATCCACTGATGAGATTTCCTGCGGCTGGTACGGAACTTAGCGAGCAAAACGCAGTATGATGGAAATTCTCAGGGGACAAGGAAACGATATATCGGCAACATAAGAGAAAAGACGAAGTCAAAAATTAGAAGCCAGTCTGATCTCCCCGATTTGTTTTTTTGTTTTCCCTTCATTTCTTTGTTTCAACCGGCAATTGACGAGATAAATGGCTGATAATCAAGAAAGTCCCATCACGTGACTCTCACTATATTCTCGAGAAACCACTTACAGCACATCCACAATGCCCATGCCTGGAATCAAAAACATTTCCTTTCTGTCGCATGAGGAGTCCATTCCTATCTTATTAAAGAGTTCGACGCTTTTTCAGATGCTGACTTCAGCTGTGCCTGGAATTATTTAGACCTCTTCAACTATGTCAAGGCCCAGCTCAGTTTTCGCGCTCATTTGATTAGAAGATCACGTCGTCGTTCCTGCTCGAGTCGGCATGTCAGGGGTGAACAAACATCCGACTCAATACTCAAATCCTTTATGAAAGTCGCTCTCTTCTCTTTTCTTTTCTTTTTATCATTCTTATTTTAGGGGAGGCATGTTCCAAATCGAGGCTTCATGAAAAATTGCTGACCTAGAAATACATTGTGCAGAGCCAATACTAAAATACGCTATCATGCAGGCGAATGGTGCAGGTGCGATGGGCTCATCTCTTGCGGCAATGATTCGTAATTTCGTATCCCTTCAAAGAGACCGGCCAAAACAATACAAAATTAGTACCGACAGCCTAAAACCGGGCTTATATCTGAGATAAGATATCCCCTCTCGTGTCCGATTTCTACTTGGGGCAATCACGTGACCCCAGCCACATCCTGAGGTTGTCTCAGTGCTGGCACTCTTCTTTAAAAATCTCCTAAGCATTCCGGTCTACATATAAGCCTCAATAAAGCCGGGATCTGTACATGTTATAGTGTATGTGCAGTCCCGTCCCAATATGCAATAAACCCATGGGTACGAACCATGAGCAACCACGTTTTGCTGTACGTTTTCGGGTTTTGGGCGGCTGCCTGCGTAACAGGAGAAATGTCGTCAGCCAAGCTTCCATCGCTCAAGGAAGCCTCAAGGAAGCGTCTCAGAACCGAGAAAGGAACCCCAACTTCTCGTATATTTGTCAAATTCATATAGCCCGTTTTTAGAACCAAATCTCTCATAATTCACGATGGCCAGGCTCGGGTTCCACAGGCTCGGGAAAGTGCATATTCTCCTCCTACTAGCATGCGCTACGTTCACCCTTGTGGCGGTCTCCTACACCGACACCTTGGACTTCAAGGAACTCACCAGTAAGTTGCCCGTGCCTCTGATTCTATATCCCAGCGAGAAGAAGTCCCGGTTCCAGCACGTGCTTCTCCCCGCCAGCTTCAAGTTTTACAAGAAAGACATCGAGCAGCACTTGCTCGAGACCGCCAGCGAGGACTGGGACGTGTTCCAGATCGATAAGAAGGACATGACGGAATTCCCGCCTCACGAACCTGGTGCTTTTAAAACTACCACCGCCACGGTGTTTGGAAGACACGCCGGCGAGTCATGCGATGGCGTAGGCAAGGTGACGGACTTCGGCGTCGACGAGAGTGTGCATCTCCCCCTCAATCTCACGAACATCTTCACCATTTTCCGCGAGGAGGCCGAAATATACGGCGACTCGTTCAACAGCAGGCTTCTCCCGAAAATCGAGCACTTGATTCTGGGAGAACGATTCGAGAAAAAGTGGTTCAGATTCTCGGGCTCTTCTGTGTGGCTCAAGGAATACAATGTGCATCTAGTGATCTCGCGTCTCTTGCTCTCGCGAACAGAACGCCAGGACATTCCACGCATGAGTCTTCCTCTTGCGCAGATATTCGATGAAGAATGGAACGAGCTCAACGACGTGCGCTTGGTGTTTCCCACAAACTTCATGGCAGAATCCCCCGCGTTCACAGTGGAGGACCAGGACTTCTATCTGTACAGATTCCCCCGCATTCTCCCGGTAGCACTTGACCTCGAGCTCAACCGAACCTGTTTGGGTGCCGAGGACCCGCGTTTGACGCTCGTGAAAAACGAAAACGGCTTCGACGAGCCTGTGATGGTGTTCAACGCGCTCCACACGGTCCGCAAGGTGGAAAACAGAATCGCCAATGTGGAAACGAAACGGGCGATGTTCATGAGCCACCCGTTCCGGCTCCAGAAGGGCAACAACGCCAGAGCCAATAGCAAGGAGTCGGACAACGACTGGCTTGTGCGCACGAAGAGAATCAGAAAAGTGAGAAACGAGCGGGGCATCGAGAAGAACTGGGTGCCGATTGTTTCGGGGGACCAGCGGCCACACACAGAAATGAGGCTCTTGACGCTGCTTGACCCGCTCAGAATCATCCGGTGTGACTTGTGGACAGATAACGGAGACTGTGAGCGAGAAGACAACGACGACAGTACACGTGTGAACAAACTCCGTGGAGGCACGCCCTTTAAGAGTGTGCGCATTGACGAGGAGAACGATACGGAGTACTTCGTGGGCATCGCACGTGCCAACATGCAAGGATGCGGGTGTGGCAGCCGGTTCTACCGGCCCAATCTCGTCATGTTGAAACGCACGCAACGCCAGTGGGACGTCACGCACGTGTCGTCCTTCATCGACCTCGGCATGGACATTTTGCCCTGGACCTCGAACGGCACTGAGTGTACTAGATACAACGCGATGATTCCGATCGGAATGGAGTTTTTCGACATGGACAACGACGTCATGAGCGTGGACGTCACTGTGTCGGACAAGACGGTGGAACGCGTGCATTTGAACGGTGTGCTCCGAGCGTTTGAAGAGGCAAACTATGTGCGAGACGAAACAGAGGGAGATGGGGAGAAAAAGAAGGTCGAGGAGTTACCGGAAGGCCCGATCACGTGTGCGTTGGAGGAGAGCAAGCGGTTCTGTATGGCGTACTCGAAGAAGGTCAAGGCCCGGCTTGGGGAAGAAATCTCGCAGGCAAGTGTCTTTGGGTGATCGAGGAATGACGGTAATTCTCACGATGCGTTTTTTTAAATATTGGTCCAGCCATTTGCAGGCTGGAGGGTGGGTCACAGACAGTGCCACGAGTCCAGAATACTACAAGAAAGAGATTTCACATCACAAAGGTTATTCTGACTGAAACAGACGTTTTTTTTTCCTTTCCAATGGCCGTCTAGATCGAGGTGGAAGTTCTCCGGAGGCCAGGTCAATTCATAGAGTGTGCGCATATGAGGGCCATGATCCGTCCACTATTCTGTTCTCTATTTTGTCCAGAAGCGGTGATTTCTATGTACTTAGGTCCTTTGACTAGTACGCCGTATGACGCTCCTACAGGACCGAGTTTGGATTTCGGATTCGAAGTCAGATGGGTTTGGTTTGCTTTTAATATCAGGCTCAACGGCAAAGAAGACAACTTGTCAGTTCAAAGGGTGCTTAGACTCGAAGCTTATGTGTAAAGTTATTGCTCATACATATGTGTTTAATCATTTATAGAGCACATTCAGGCTTTCGCCAATCCAGAATGCAGAATCCCCGAGGTAGTTAAAGTCCAAATTATGAGTGGTGCAATATTCCTTAGTTCTTAATAACGCGCTTAATGAAACAGAAAAAAATTGAAATTTTATATTCTTTTTTTTATTAAAAATGGCTGGGTTTGAAAGCGCAGACTACACGTGAAAAGCATTCACATTTCTTACTGTAAGTCATGTTTCCCCAGGTTTCGAAGAACCGATACTTCATGCCGTGTACACTCACGTGACCTGGTTCCCAAACGAGCCAGGACCCCGAACCCTGAACCCTCTGGTCCCAAGAAGGAACTCAGATTGCAAATTTCCGTTCTTTTCAACCACAATTAATATAAATCATTTATCTTGAAGGCTCGGCCCTTCGTATCGTCCAATGTGATAATCTTAGCGTGGAGGCTCGTACTCTCTAGCCTCAGCGCCTCGGTGCCACAGTGCCACCGCAACCTAGAACATCGTGCACAACGCAGGAGTGTGTGCAATGCTGAACACGCCAGGCTGTCTCCATATGCACTTCTTGCATGGATAATATTTCTCGGGCAGGCGTCTGGTCATGGATTCGGGGCCTGTGTGCACTCTTAAGATGTATTTCCAAGGTAGTTCGCGGGTTTGTGAGGTATTTCTTTTTCGTGCCAAGAATATTGTAGCCTGTATAGAACTTGCTTTTTGCATCCTGGTCTTTCTTGAAGCTAGACTTAGGTGAAGAGATGCACGTCGCTCATGCACATGGTGTCGAAATGACATCAAAGCCATCGCGTTGTTCAGCAAGATGGGAACATCGTCACACGCGAGAGGTTGCCCTGCGTGGACACCCCATAAAAACTTTTCCTGTTGGGTTCTTCTTATCTCATATATCCCCCTCGTTTGGCTTGTGCAACATTCCCAAATCGCAGTACGGTCACCATCACCAACAATCCATATCCACCGATCTTGACCCAGGTCACAATTCCTTCCACGTGACCTTTTCCCCGCGTTAGAGAACACACTGTGCTATATCTCTTGCCGGCCACAGCTGGAAAATTGGAATTGAGCCATTTGATCTAAGGTCATTATAAACGTACTTCATATCAAGCTTTCACAATGATTCCCCGGACACGAAGACGATATGTGCAACTTTTGGTATTGCTTTTCATCCTGATAGCACTTATAGTTTTGCAGCTGCATGGTTCTAAGGCCGGTTTCATCGACACAGACTTCCTCAGCACAGACTTCTTAAACACAGAGTCCCTCTCACAATCGATTATGGGTGACCGAAAATGCAAGCCAGTAGTGAAGGACGACTACTTTCTCTTCAACCAGAAGGTGGACAGCCTTCTTGAAGACAAAAAGACGTTTGATGTCGAGAGCAAGCTCTGGCCCATCGACACGGCAATGACGGCCGGTCTCACCCAACTCTCGATACCAAAAATATACACCCGGCCCGTTTCCTCGAGACCACATATCGCGCCGTTTGACCCCAGGTTCACGTTGGCCATGTACTACAGCTACATCACGCGGCATCCGGATATACTAAAGAACGGAACCGTGCCTTTCCACTGGGCAGACTGGCTCGACATGTCGCTCTTGCACCCCTACATTTTCGCATCCAACAAGGCAGATTTTAACTGCACCGATTTCGACGTCAAGGCATACAAGGAGAGAATGCACCCCACCGCGAAGGGATTTCTCTATGCCGCAATAGTTGATCCCAAGAAGTTTTGTCGTAAAGAGAGTGACGAAAATAGCTTTGGGTTGGGTTTTGTGATCGACCAGTACTTTGGCCGTATGACGGAAGAGTACTCGCGGTTTCTCGGAAAGGCCTACTTGTACACACTGGCCCCCAATCCGTATTCCGTGACCTTTTTAACAGAAGACGGGTCATATAATGTGCGTGTCTCTCCCGAGAAGTCCAGCTTTTTGAAAAATGGCATGGTCGAGGAGTACATGACCGAAAACAAGCTGAACCGGAAAAAGCTGGTCAACACGCTTCAAGAATTCAGGTTGCTCAGGCAGAAACACGCCCCTGCAAAAGACGAAGTGTTTCAGGACTACGAGGTGCATTTAAACCATGAGGATTTCGTATTCCGGCCCAAGGAGATCCTTCAGCAGTTGGAAAGCAGCCACAGTGCAGGAGACTTGTCGATACACGGCGAGAAATATCTCGATTCCCTCAAACACTCGCTCAGAGTGCAGAAAGCCCCACCGAAATACTTCAAGGAGGTCCGTATCTTTGGTGTCCCAAAAGCAGACCACTACGACTGGCGGTTTTTCAACGGGTTGAAGTTCGGCACCCAGGACCAGGCCAACGCATTACATAGGTTGCTAAGAACATGGCTCTCATTTACGAGAAAACAAGGCGTGGTCACGTGGATCGCCCATGGCTCTCTCTTGTCGTGGTACTGGAACGGCATGTCGTTCCCATGGGACGGCGACATTGACGTGCAGATGCCCGTGATGAGCTTGCACAAGCTCGGCCTCAACTTCAACCAATCGTTGATTGTGGAGGATTCGGAGGACGGCTTCGGCCGGTTTTTTCTCGACTGCGGCAGCTCGATCTCGTCGAGAAACCGGACCAACGGAATGAACAACATCGACGCCCGCTTCATCGACGTGGATACAGGATTGTATGTGGACATCACCGGCTTGGCAGTCTCCTCGCAGGTTTCTCCTGACAGGTACTTCGATGTCTTGCCCAAGGGGTATGACAGAAAGGAGCATGACTGGGCCGAGACCAACGATCTCCTCAAGATATACAATTGCAGAAACAAGCATTTTTCCAGTCTCGTGGAGCTCTCGCCCTTGGTGAAAACGATCGTCGATGGCGAGATCGCGTACGTGCCTAAACGGTACCCCGATCTTCTCACCAACGAGTACAAGGGCGGGTGCATGGCGAAATACTCCCATGCCGGCCACCTCTACATCCCCCAGTTGCGCATGTGGGTCCAACACGACACATTGCGTTTTTTCCTTCGCCAGAGACCCGAGTGGAACGCATACTATGCTGCCCTGGCCCACGCACGCAAGCTCCTCACACCGCCCAGTTTCAAAGACGAAGGGGGCTTGAACAGCGAGGAAACCAAGATCTTGTTGGGGCTCGACGAAAAAGACTACCTTGAGCTTTTGCTTGCCGATGAGTTGCTTATCAAGTACGTTCTGACACGTGACCTGACGGCGATGCACGAGGCGGAGATGGCAAGACAGATCTTCGGCAAGTCGACCGAGGAAATCATGGCGAACACCCCGGGCCACAAACCCATGATGTACGAGCCGTTTTTGTGGCGACTCAACAAGAACTTTACCACCTTTGAGGCGAGGGCTACGGTGATGGAAAAGTTGCAGGTTGACATGAAGCAGGGGAAAAACAAGATCCCCGAGAAACCGGAGAATATGAAGGAACTTCCGAAAAAAGCCGAGAAGACTGAACAAGTGAAGGATACGGCGAAAAGCCAGAATCTGAAAGATGCTGCAAAGAATCAAACAGTGAAGGAGGCTGCGAAGAATCAAGCGAAGCCTGCGGATCCAAAGGGGGGTCAGAAGGAGAATTCAAAGAATGAGATGGCGAAGGAGACTCCAAAGAATGAGATGGCGAAATCTGAACCAGTGAAGGAGACTTCGAAATCACAGCCAGTGAAGGAGAATCTGAAATCCCAGCCAGTAAAGGAAAATCCGAAATCCCAGCCAGTAAAGGAGAATCCGAAATCCCAACCAGTGAATGAAAATGCGAAAAATGAATTAGCGAAGGAGGCCACGAAGAATCAAGCCCAGCTTGCTGATTCAAAGGGGAACCTGAAAGAGAACCCAAATGAAGCGGCGAATGAAAATTCAAAGAATGAAGCGGCGAAGGAGAATCCAAAATCCGAATCAGTGAAGGAGAACGCCGAAAATGAAGCAGTGGAGGAGACTGCAAACCAGGTGGCGAGTACTCAAACTTCAGAGGCTGAAACTCTGGAGACTTTGGAGACTCTGACTTCGCAAAGTGTTCTGACAACGACTGAGGAGACCAGCCTTCTGGAGGAGTCTTTGAGTTCAACTACCGAGAGTGAATCTCTCGCTACAACCACCAGTCTTTAGGGACCGAACAACGAAATCAGGATATCCCGTGTGGACCATTTCGGAAGCATTATGGCACTTCATCAAAAGCCAAAATAGCATGTGATACTTATAGTTTCACCTAGACAATAGCATGAAATACAATTTTCTTATACATTAATTCAGTAGGTTTCGCAGAGTCGTCGTTTCAGATAGTCGTCGGTGTGTTCGCCTTGGACTCGAGACGCGTGAGTGATAAACAATGAAACTCACCCATTGGATGAATCCAATGACGCAACCTCTACATGGAAGACACAGCCTCAACATTTATCAAAACTTAAAAGATGTTTGTATCAAAAAGTATATAAAATATTGTATATGGTTTATATGGGGTGCAACCCTGTTTATGACTGGCTGCAAAATCCCAAGTAAATTTCGCGAGAGTAATTCTCGAAATGAAGAGGGAAACCCATCCAGTTTAAGCACATCTCCTTAACAAAATGGCGACATGGTTTGACACTTTCCCTCCTACTTCGATTTGACTTTGTATTCCAAGGGATTTATGGGATTCTGTTCCGTCGTATGTTAACCTGTAGTTGACCAAGTTAATTTCAACACGTAGTAGAGGTCAGGTCGGAATCATCGTAGGTGATTCGTCAGATAGGACTTCGAGATGGGTTGGAGGCTTTATGTATAGCTGTACAGGTTTTGGGCTTAGAAATTAACTTTTGAGCACCCCGCTAATGAATGGATCTAACAAAAATACAACCTGGACGATAAATCATGTGCACCACAGCACTCATCACCCTTCTGCAAGAATGGCGTATTGCAGAATCAATAAGACACTTTATGTTCTTCATGCTCTGAAACTTTCGGAAATAAGAAAAATAGAAAAGAATGAAACTAGCACATTCAATGAATCATGTATGAGATACCTTTTGTGTTTTATCTTACATGAAGGATCTTGGGGTGTTTATAGGATTCACCCCCCTCCAAGGTCTTACATATACTTCCAGTCACTCGATACCATTGATCACAACTTCTTACAATTCTACTTTCCAATATACTTCTCACGGTTCTCATTTTCCTCGTCATTTATTCTCATTTTCTTAATCCTTATTCTCATTTTCATATTCCTTTATTCTCGTTTAATCATAGTCTATATACTGCACCCGGCACCTAGGCCTTGGAGTTGAGGTTGGAGCTCAACTCGGCCTGCTTGACCAAGTTGTTGGGCGCGTCCATCTTGGGCAACATGACCTCGACCATTCTGATCTTGGAGTTCTCGTTGAACGCGGCGTCGTTGAACAACGCGTTGATTTCGTCGACGGTAGATACACGCACGGCGTCGTAGTTCTTGGCGCCAAAGACAGGGAGCAACTGCAAGTTTTGCCATGGCTGGATATCGTTGTAGGACGCGGTCTCGCCGTGGATCAATCTCTCGATGGTGTAGCCGTCGTTGTTCAACACGAACAAGTAGGGCGTGGTCTCCCACTTGCACATCGTGGAGATCTCCTGCACGGTGAGCTGCAAGGACCCGTCGCCGACAAACAAAATGACTCTCTTCTTGGGGTCGATTTCCTGCGCGGCCATGACGGCACCGAGCGTGGCGCCCACGGTGAACCCGATGGAGCCCCACAAGACCTGCGAAATGCCAATGGTGTTGTTGGGGAATCTGGACTGCACAATGCCGAAAGCAGAGGTGCCGGTCTCGGTGATGATGATGTCGCCCTCTCTGAACCACGACGACACTCTGGACCACAACCACTCCTGGCTGATGGCGCTGCTGCCGGAACGTTCCTGGAGTTGAGGAACAGCTGGAACAGCTACTTCCTTGTAATGGCCGACGTGGTTTGCCACCTGCTCCAACAACTTGTTGAGCGCCTCCTTCATCTGCACGCCGGGGAACGTGGCCTGTCTGATCTTGGTGTAGTCGGAGTGGAACTCCACGATGTTCTTGGTCTTGTACGAGTACGAGAACGAGCCGGTGTTGAAGTCGGACAACATCGCACCCACAGACAACACGAGGTCGGCCGACTCCACGGCTTCCTTGACGCTGGGCTCGGAAAGCGAGCCGACGTACACGCCACCGAACCGAGGATCGGTCTCGTTCACAGAAGACTTACCCATGGGAGTAGTGTATACAGGGAAGTTGGTTTTTCTCACCAACTGCTCGACCTCGGCCTTGCACGAGTGTCTGGAGGCACACGCGTCGACCAAGATGACCGGGTTCTCCGCCTGGCCGATCAAGTTGAGCACGGTGTCGATGACCTCGTCCTGGGCCTCGGTGTCGTTGGGTTTGAGCGAAAGGTCGATGGGTTTCTCCAAAAGCGACGCCGGCACGTTCATGTCGACCATGTTCGCGGGCAAGCCCAAGTACACGGGTCTCTGGTGGACCCACGCCTCCCGGATGCACCTGTCGATCTCCGCGGGCGCAGACGAGATGTCGGAAATGAAGGACGACGTCTGCGAAATGTTGTTGGACATTCTGTGGAACACGGTGAAGTCGCCGTTGCCGAGCGTGTGGTGCAACAACAACTGCTTGGCCTGCGACGAGATCGAAGGCACGCCGACAATGTGCAACAAGCCGACGTGCTCGGCGTAGGCGCCTCCGATTCCGTTCAAGGCAGATAATTCACCCACCCCGAAGGTGGTGACCACGACACCCAAACCCTTCACTCTGGAGTATCCGTCGGCGGCGTACGCGGCGTTCAACTCGTTGGCGTTTCCCGCCCATCTCAATCCATCGACCTCGTACACCTTGTCAAGAAGCGACAAGTTGAAGTCACCGGGCACACCGAAGATGGTCTGCACCTTGAGCTGGTTCAATCTCTCGAAAATGTATCTTCCAAGGCTGATGTCGGACATTGGTATCTTTTAGTAGTAGTGGTTGTTTAGTATATTGTGAATACTCGATGGGTGAAAAATTGTGGTGGTGGACAGCCACAAGGCCCTTATATATTCTGGATTTGCACCCGGCAAGAGTGGCACGATGTAGCAATTGTAAGCGCATGTTCCGCAGCAACCGTGCGTGCGGCGCGCGGGCGTAAGCGCATACTTGCAACCGATCGCGCCAGAACGCATGCTTGTGTGCAGGCAAGGGCTCGTGTGGCCCGAGCCCCTGGCCTAGCCAAACCCCAGAATGTGAGAAGAGGTGGTGTTCCAGGGAATTTCAATCCGTTATCCTCCTCTCAATTAAGATCAAAGTTTAGTGTCTACAAAGTTTGAGGTTTTTTAAAGAAAAATTGTTTGAACTGGAGGAAACATATTGTAAGGTGGGAACTCCGGGCTCGTTCGATCCTGCACACGCAACACGCGCGTGTGGCCCAACAGCCGATTATTTGGTTTCCTTCGAGTATGTGCTGAACTTATGGCACATGGTAACTAGAGCTTCATTTTGTCTCTCATGATGGAGCATGAATATTTCCCCGCACTGTAAAAGTCATTCTCACAACCCTTTTTTAAAAAAAAAACACCTCTGAATTCGAAATTTTCCCAGCGTCGTACCATTTCTCATCCCCGGGAGGTACGGGTCTCTTCAACGGTTCTCGTGCTCATTATGCGCTTACGGAAGCCAGGATGACGACCCGGGTGGCGCGGCGTGATAGTTCGCGCATTGTCATAATGCATAATGAAGATATTTGATTGCGTACTCCTATTCTGGTCATGGCAGCGTGCGGGTTTTAAGGTTTTCTTTTTCTTTCCATTTGTCCAATAGCATACTGATTTGAGATAGTGTCTCCGAATTAAGTGTTAAGCGAGAATGCGGGGGAAGGAATCGAAGGAGGGGCTCCCGAAATTGGTTGGCTAGTTTTGGTGACTGGTCTCAAATAGTGATATCTTTTTTCTATCAGAAGCGAGGTCAATTAATAAGTCACATTCCAACAAACACGGACGTTCCCGTAATCTCGCTGGCTATTTTCAAAACCCGATACGTAAAACCTTCATTGTAGTCAATGTCTCCGGCTCCCGTTGAAAATCACGTGTGGATTTGACAGAGAAAGTATGAGCCCAGATCCACCCCTGGCTTTTTCTTCATCTATGTAGCATCTTGTTTCTTATCAAGATATCTTGGATAAAGCATAAGCCCTGTAGTTTCCTTGGTGTATGTCTCTTGTATTCCAAAGCAATGGGTTGCTTGGAATTCGCTGTTTATCTTTGAAAAATGCTCTGAATCAAAAGATGGGAACGATGCTGTTCTTGGTAGATACTTCTATTGAAGGAAGACTACACAGCTAAAACCTCGAGTACGCTCTCGGTCTTCAATTTTCTTGTGAGGTTCTTTTTTTTTTTGTTCTTTGGTGAGTCTGTTAACGTCTTTTTACTAATATGGGGTGCAGATCTTACAAGTCCGTACTTTTCTTTCCGTACTCATATTTTTAAAAAAAATTGGTCTCTTTTTGATAGTATTGCCACTTCAGACTTTTGAATTAAAAACCAGTTATTCCAGGAACCCAAGTTTGTGATGAACAAAACTACTCTGCAAAAATCCAAAATTCAATTTTATCATGATACATAAAGCCTATCTTTCTCTTCAAATAATCAGAAATCCATGGGTTCACAGATAGACCTTTTAGAATCTAATTGAGTCAAATTTTCGCTGGTCTTCTTTTCTCAGCAGACTCCGTGCCCTGCCAGGGAGGAAGGCGCGAGAGCAAACAAACACACCATCGAGCACGAGATGCTCAAAAGCTGAATTAAGAAAGTTTTTTTATGTTGAGATCAGTATTAAGCTCGAGTTCCAATTCGAGTTTCTTCTCAGATGGATATCGTGCAATCCATGCTTTATCTAGAGGCCACTTTATGAACATGTGCGTGATGTACGCCAGCTTTATATTCGAACTACACCGAGCGAACTACACCAACCAGACCCTAAAGTGTTATGATTCTCTTTCATAAAAAAATCTTCACAAACTGATATCTCTTGAGTAAAAAATCGGGAACAACGAAAAGACACAAGAGAGTATGTGAACCGGGATCTATCGAATTACCTCATATGAGAACTTGAAAAAGTTGAATTGGTTTGTTAAGACCGTCCGAAAGGTATATTCTGGAAGGCGGCGTCAGTGTCCTCTGGACGAGCCGCTTCCAATTTTTCTGCCTAGGCAGATTTCCAAAGCCTGGGAAGCGATTCATCCATTGGGTAGTTGACACAGTCAATCTCAATACATCGGTGAGGTCAGGGAATCATTTTAGGTGATTCGTGAGATGGGACCTCGAAATGGGTAAGAGGTTTTACGTATAACTGTATAGTTTTTGGGCTTAGAAGGTAATTTCTGAGCCTTCCTCTAATCAATGAATCTACCAAAAAAAAACAAAAAACAAAAAACAATGAAATTAAAAGAGTTCACTAGAAGCGTGGAGATGCCTGCTTTGACTATAGGACACCTCTTGCACGCTTTTCTTTGTTTCGAAAGTCTGGTAAAAACAATCGGAAGCGTCAGGAATAAAAAAAAAAGGGGACATCTTTGAAGTGCTTGAGCGAAAAAGTATTGAATATTCTACGATTCACCGCCTTTCACAGCCAACATATCCATGCCATTTAATTTTGCAATGATCGCTGGCTGCGAACAAAGGTGGGGGTCGCGCGCCGGGTAACCCCCTAATTCCGCGACATTTTCCCGTGACCTCGCCGACCCCCTGCCAGCGCCGCAATCACGTTTTTTTGTATCACGTTATTTGTATCACGTTATTTGCATCACGTTTTTCTGATCACGTTATCAAAGGTAAACACCTGCAGCAGATATTTTGCAACAAGTCTACCCCACAATCCAATACGCCCACGCCTGTCAATCCCGGCAAATAATTACCGTGGCCTCTTTGCTGACACCTTTGTTGTTTTTTACAGCCACAAAAACACGCTAGCCGCCCGCCGCTTGTTTGTGTTTTTCTTTTTTTCTTTTTTTTTCCGAAACCTGAAACACACTGCACCTCACCTCACCCCCACATAGCACGTGAACATGTCTGAGAAAAGAGACAGCCCCACGTACGGCGACCACCTTGCGAAAAAAGCCAAGCACGCCGACGAGCCGAAAAAGGACGACATCGCGATCGACTCCGAGTTGTTGGGCGACCAGTCGCTGTACAGTGCAGTCCCCGGAACCGGCGTCGAGGACAATAAACATGACGATGAAGACGACGACGCCGCCGTCGCCGCCGCCGCGTCGTTGGTGTCTGACGCCGAGACCACCAGCGCCGCCGCCGCCGCGTTGAGCCACCAGCAGCCGCACTACCACCACCACCACCACCAGCAACAGCAACAACAGCAGCAGCAATTGCACCAGAAGTTGGCCTACGAGAGCCACTACGGGCAGCAGATGCACGCGGCGAACGCGGTGAACGCGGCGCACCGGGCGGAGAACACGATGTTGCAGCCCACGACGTTGCCGCCGCAGAGCAGCGGCAGCAAGCCGTCGCACGGGTCGGAGGAGTGGCACCGCGCAAGACGCGAGAACCACAAGGAGGTCGAGCGCCGCAGACGCGACCTGATCAACCTGGGCATCAAGGAGTTGGCGCAGTTGATCCCGTCGCCCGACACGAACAAGGCGCAGATCTTGCAGCGGGGCATCGAGTTCATCCGGCGCTTGAAGGAGAACGAGAACAACAACATCGAGAAGTGGACGTTGGAGAAGTTGTTGACCGAGCAGGCCGTGAGCGAGCTCAACGCCTCCAACGAGAAGTTGAAGTCCGAGTTGGAGAAGGCGTATCGCGAGATCGACCACTTGAGAAGAGAGCTCGACAAGAAGCAGGCGGCGGGTGCCGACCATTGAACCATCAGAGCCACTGAGATTCCTGCAGTGGCGTCTTTTAAGTTATTGCCTACGCAGTGTGTATATTGATCTAGTTGCTTTTGCATAAAATGTTATATTAGGCTATGCTGCCATTTCTCAAGTAAGTGTCTATGTAATGTCGAATGATATGTATGTCACGTGGTGTCGTGATTCTGAAAGTTCAAAAGGTGTTTGTGTGATCGAATGTTTGGTTGCGCCTGGGCAATCATGGGTCAAGTGGTTTGAATGCAGAGTATGGTGTTTTCGAAAGGAAAAACAAAATCACATACTGCATCGTCTCTTGGTGATTTACCTCATCTCGAGGCAATGTTCTTGAGGTGGGGCGGTCTCTACTCAAAACTCAACCATCATAGGGCTAAGAATTATTGTTTGATTAGGATTCCTCTCTCGGGGCGTCTTTCGGCTCCTCTTTTGAGGGTTCCTCTTTCGGGGCCTCTTTTGAGGGTTCCTCTTTCGGGGCCTCTTTTGAGGGTTCCTCTTTTGGAGCCTCCTCTTTCTTAGGGTCCTCTTTTGGAGCCTCCTCTTTCTTAGGGTCCTCTTTTGGAGCCTCTTCCTTCGGAGCCTCTTCTTTTGGAGCCTCTTTTGAGGGTTCTTCTTTCGGAGCATCCTCTTTATTAGCATCCTCTTTATTAGCATCGTCTTTATTAGCGTCCTCTTTCAGAGATTCCTCTTTCTCAGCGCCCTCTTTCAAAGAACCACCGTGCTTCTCCTCCTTCTGCTCCGCCGTCTCGAGCTCCATCTTGTCCTGCAACCGTTGGATGTTTTCCGCCTTCGCCTCAAACGTGGCGTACTGATGGTTGAGAAGGTACAAGTACGGCTCGAACTTCAACGGCTTGAAGTCCGGGGCCACGCGCACGATGTCCTCGCTGGACTTGCCGAAATAGAGCCTGGTCATCTCCGCCTCGTGCACCGAGGTCATGTCGCGGGTGAGAACGTACTCCGTGAGCACGTCGTCGTCGAGCAAGAGGTCGAGGAAGTCCGCCTCCTTGAGCCCCAACAACACCTTGGCCTCCTCGTTGGTCAAGCCCGTTTTGCTTTCGGGAATCGCGGACTCCTCCTTACTGTGGTCCGGCGTGGAGTGGAACGCGATCCACTTGGCTCTGTGGCGGAGGAAGAACCGGAGCGCCTGCTGGGGCACCCACACGCGCAACTGTGGGATGTAGAGATGGTTGGAGTAGTGGTTCAGCAACAACCCTTGGCCCTTGTACTCGGTCGAGAGGATGTCGGCGTACCTTTTGGGAACGTACGCGACCTCGGCCTCGACAAACGTCTTCACCAACGGCGAGAGCTCCGCGAGACTCGAAAAGTGCTTGTTGCGGCAGTTGTAGATCTTGAGGAGGTTGTTGGTCTCTTCCACCTCGTGTTTTTTCCGGTCGTAGCCCGAAGGTAAGCTGTCGGCGTATCTGTCCGGGGTGTCGTCGTTCGACACCGCCAAGCCGGTGATGTCGATGTACAACCCGGAGTCGACGTCGATGAACCGCGCGTCGATGTTGTTGAGGCCGTTTTCGCGGTTTCGCGACGAGATCGAGCTGCCGCAGTCGATGAAGTACCGCCCGAAACCGTCCTCGGCGTCCTCGACCACCAACGATTGGTTGTACTGGAGACCGAGTTTGTGCAAGCTCATCACGGGCACCTGCACGTCGATATCGTTGTCCCAGGGGAACGCCACGCCGTTCCAGTACCACGATAAGAGCGAGCCGTGGGCGATCCACGTGACGATACCCTCTTTCCTCGTGAACGAGAGCCATGCTCGGATCAAGCGGTGGAGCGTGTTAGCCTGCTCCTTCTCGCCGATCTTGATTCCGTTGAAAAACCGCCAGTCGTAGTGGTTGCCGAGTTTCGACGAGTAGATCTTGGTTTCCATGAAGTACTTCGGGGGCGACTTCTTCACCGACATCAGGAACTGGAGAGACTGGATGTACTTGGTCTGGTGCACCCGGAACTTGTCCGGGAAGTTGGAGTTCTTCACGTCTCGCAAGATCTCCTGGTCCCTGAAGATGAAGTCCTCGTGTTTCAACTCCACCTCGTACTCGTCGAAGATCTCGGTGTTGGATACAGGGATCTTCGCCTGGAGCAGCCGGAACTCCTTCAACGTGTTGACCTCCATTTTCATCTTGTTGGCCTGCAAGTACTCGTCCACCATGCCGTTTTCCGTGAGCTTGCTTCTCTCAGGGTCCACCGGCACATTGTACGAGCCGTCCTTGGTGAGGAAAACAATCGAGTACGGGTTGGGCGCCAGGGAAAAGAGATTGGCCTTTCCGTACATCCGCGACGCGTCCTCGGTCACGCGTCCGAAGTAGTTGTCGATGATGAAGCCCAAGCCGCTGCTGTTTTTGCCTCCGGGGTCCATCCGACAGTACTTATCGGGGTCTTCTGCGCCCTTTTCGATGAACTTGCCAGAACCCGGGAAGTGCTTCTCCTGGTACGGCCGGAAGTCGAAGTCGCTGCAGTTGACGCTGGACTTGTTGGCGGAAAAGAGGAACTTGTGCAAGGACGACATGTCGAGCCAGTCGGACCAATGGAACGGCACTTTTTTGTTCTCGAGCGTCTCGGGGTGGCGTGCAATGTAACTGTAGTACATGGCCAAGGTGAACCTGGGGTCGAACGGCCCGATCGGGGGTCGGGACGATACCGGTCTCGCATATAACCCCGGGACTCTCAACTGGGTCTGGCGGGACGTGATCTCGGTCTCGATGTCCCAGAACTTATCCTCGACGTCGGACTGTTGCTTTGTGTGCAAGATCTCGTCGACTTTCTGGTCAAATGCCGACGAGAAATGGTTCTTTTTCGGCGTTTTCTGCCGGGAGAGCGACAGCGAGAGTATGTCGAGGTAGCTTGCCCGGCTGCCATCGAGATCCTCGGTGTCTGGAAGCAGGGTCACTATTAAGAACGTCACGAGCGTGAGCACGGCCGCAAGTTGGACGTACCGTTTTCGTATTGTCAAGAACATCGTGTGCTCGATTGTATGCTAGGATTGTGTGCTAGATTGGGTGCTAGGATTGTGTGCTAGGATTGCGTGCTAGATTGTTTGCTAATTCGTGTGCTAGGGTTGTTTACTAGAGTCTTTTTGTTCTAGAGTGATGTGTAGTGTGAATGTCTTTTGCACTTGTCTCGAGAAGATCTGGAAATAAATATGCTGAAGAGAACAAGCAGGTCGATGTACGAGAAATGCTCATGCAAAGATGGATAGAACGTTCAGGTATGAGCAGGAATGTGCTGTGTCGAAACAAGAAAGCGCCTGTTACAGTGATGAATGTGTGTTGTGTGCTGTCCGTTATCTGTTGAAGTGATAAATGTCCAGATCACGAGATTCTCGATGAAGACTCAGGCGATGGATCCAGATCCCAAGTTCTCTCCACAGATCGGATGATTGCGTTCGTAAAACGGATGCGTGCTTAGCAGAGAAAAAGAAAGAGGGACGCAGCCGTGAGATCGGAGAAGAGAAAAGTTTTAGGAAAACACCGGTCGCATGGGTTTGCTGCGTGTGACAGTTTGCCCAAACGGTTATCTTTGAGTTCGTGGCTGATGACCCCATCGCCGCAACCAAGAACCGCTTCATGCATAAACGACCGGTGCGTTTTTCTGAGGCCTGGGCCGCGCCGGCCCCGGGTTTCAGCAATCTACGAAATCTGTGCGGCAAGGCTGATGATAAGCTACGATGTGCTATAAGCCCCGTCGTCCGGATTAAACCCCTGGACCGTTCCCGCCTGACACCTTGAACAGGTGGATCCGTGGACTCGAGTGTCGTGTTCAATGAGCCCACTGCTAAAAATACCCCGCGGATGTCTGTTGCGTTGCCAAGACTAATGATCCCACGAAAGTTTCTTATACACATGATCCACACTACCCTCTGGCACGCGCTCCGGGATATCTTGCTGCGGTGTTTACCAGCGATGGCGGGCGGGTGCGTGAGTGCACATCATGATACTGTACGTGTACTACTGAGCCAAGTTCATGATGACGTGGCTTGTAAAGTCAATCCCCGAAACTTTCATCAGATGCCGGAGCCGCGGCATACATTTCCGCATCTAGTGTTTCAAGGAGAAATGGGCGAACACACAAGTGGTTTGTGCCGGCTCTTTGCCCCTGTGGAGTACACACAAAGTTTAATCCCAAAGTTTAATCTTGGTGTGGGATGAGTCTGGATACGTACCAGATTACCCACCATGTGTTGCGCCGGGCCATGCAGTATACATTCCCACATTTCCCAGAGGAGAGGTGAAGCTTAATTTAAGAAGGAGTTTTTAATGCTCACACGAGAGCATTAGGTGGGAATTCTTGTAGATGCCTGCCATGGGCACCAATTATAACCGATTGATATCTTCTCTATTAGTTTTTGAATAATGGGTATGGTTCCCATGACAACCTATCCTGCAGAGCTTGGCTGCTTGGCCCGCGGGGTCACGACCTCGGTGTTTTTGTTTGCCGGGCAATATGCACAATCCAGCTTTTTTTCTCGGCGGTGGCCGAGCACTGTGCAGTTCATATCCCGAGATGCGTGGGGGCGTGGGGGCGTGGGTGCTACTTTTCGGAATTTGCAGCTGAGAATCTGCGAGCTCATCAAGTCAAGTGTGATAAACTTGGGCTACGTTGTGGAAAGCTTTTCTATGCTTGCAAGCGTCTTCAAAACTACAAGACTTGAAACTCAGGCTGACTTGAATATTTTCTCGCAGAGGCATCGCGAAAAGCAATTCTGAACGTACGCCTTTCTTCTGGGCACTCCTGACCCGTAGTTTAAAGAAATATCGAGGAGCACAACCCTTTGGAAATAAGGTTTCAATTCTAATGGTCTACTTTTCACGGTTTCTCTCGAAATCTTGAAATCAGAGGCGATATAAATCTCACAGTTTCCAAGAGCTCTATTTTCTGGCGTTCTTAGATTCCTCCTGAGCTACGTTCTTAGATTGACTTTTTCTTTGTAGTTTTCTTTCCTTCTTCCTTTTTTTTTTGCGGGCAATCTAGCTGCATCTAATGTACATTCTTAGGTCTCAGGTCTCGGCGAGCCGACTAAAGTTTCGAAGTGATCAGAATTGCCAACTTTAGTCGCAGCTTTACCCGAAATGCAACTGTCTAAATTTTCGCACAGGCATAGTTGCAAAATTCCTTCCGGGATGCTAAGAAATATGCTCCGATAAGAGTCCATCGCTAATATGATAATTCCGAGTTTCGTATTCGTTAGATCAACTATGCACTAAGAATTCTGCGTCTAGATAAGTTTTAAGGTCACTCCAATTTAAGTTTACGATATCTATCTCAAGATTAGGTTTGGAGGTCTCTGTGCAGAGACAAGGCATGCAAGATTATTCCGCGTTTCTTTCTGTAGTGCTTTTTAGGCGTTTGTAGATATCCTTCAAAACTCTAAACTTCGGGGCGTTTGTCGCCAGCACATCGTGCTTATCTGGGCGTACACTATCATACAAAATGTGGCCGTGGTTGTACCCCTATCTCTGAGGGACGACGAAAACAAAGTCACGTGATGCAATCACCATGACCGTACAAACAAAGAATTCTTCCCCGGGACCAGTCCTGCAAACGAAGAGCAAGCTTGCTACGGTAAAAATAGCGATAGGAAGCCAACCAGAGCCACAATCTTTTAACTTTCTCTCGTATCGAAATATACATTGCCCGACATTTTTGTTAAAGTTACAGCGGGGTTCCGCTCGCCCTTAATTAATTATTTTACAATTGAGCAGGATATTAGGAGTCCGAGCGGCAATTCAAAACAAAGGAGCGTGGAAACTTAAATCCTCATTTTAGGCATGGATCGCGTGCCCGAAACACTGGATCCTTGTCCTCACTCTTGAAACAATTGGGTGCACGTAGTACATGAGCGTGAGAGATTGCGTGACTTCAAAAGGAGAAAGGTCTAAAAGCCAGTTTCTTGTAATTTTGTGACTTCAGATTCCTTTTTATTTCTTGATCACTTTCCTGGCCGAATGATTTTCAAAATCTGTGAGCGGGCAGTGGAACAATCCGCTTTCTTTCCGACAAATGGTCCGCACCCAATGGGCCTCAGATCGATATATATGGTTTTGAACATTCTGTGATCTACAGATGCCACGTGAGATCTTTTGAGGCAAATCCTCGCACCTACTATTGTTTTATTACTTGAAAAACAGGCTGTGTTCAATGAAATTGACACTTTTGACCATTTCCATTGATTTCCATCGCACTGCTCCCGCCTTAATGCAAGAGCTTTGCCTTTGAAAAAGCGCACACCGACACAATAGTGTGAGGGCGTATCTGGAGGAAATGAAAAGAAATTTCAGACGGCCTTTGCCATGCCCAAATATGCAAAGATCGCCTTGAATAAAAGGTTCTACAGTTGAAAAATCAACACACATTCTTGAAAACAAAGACGGGAAAATGATTCGATAAAGTTCCTCGTCTCCCACCAATTTGAGGCACACTTACAATTATCACATTCCAGAATAAACCACATAGCAAACGCATAAGGCATCAATACCATTTTCTTGAATGATGCGGGGATCCTTTCAACCGATTCATGCAAGAGCCATATTCAAACCCGGCCATTTATGATGTGATTTTCGGGAGAGACAAATGAAGAGGAGATGGGGGCAAGAAGAGGCCGCACAGGACAAAGAAATACACACTCGGGCCTAGAATCGGTGATTAGCCCAATCGGGGACCCTCATTTCACCCACCGATCCTTGCTAATTGCACAGTGTCATTATGCTTTCTTTTATTTGTTTTGTTTTTCACCAATCTTTCTAATTCTGTGTTTCCTTTTTTTCGGGTTTACGAGAACTTGCTACACTGAGCGCGATACTTATGGAAAGCGATCTTCTCCATGTTTTTCCTCAGTAGATATTAGAAAAATTTTGAGTGACCCCGCACTGGGAACCCCGACCCAGCCGAGTGTCCTATTATTTGTCCTTATTTTTTTGTTCTCCACACTTTCCACTTTTCTCTATTGTTCATTGTGAAAAGAGCAAGCCGTGCTTTCTGGCGCGACGCTGTTCTTTGTTTTCTGACACTGCAGATGAAATTTCGCCGACGGCCCCCGCCGTGCTTGCTCCCTGTCAATTTCAGATTTGCCAAAAGGCCGAATCCAAAACTCAACTAATCGCACTGCTGGCGATATCTCGCGCTCGGCTATTATTCGAGTGCTATCGATCTGCATGTGGCGGGCTTTCGATGCCCCGGACTGCACACAAGCCAATAATTCATTTGCGTCGCCGCAGTCGGACGGCGCCATTATTCTTCAGATTTGTGCCTTCCCCTCGTCAAAACGAAATTTCGTCAATCGGTAAAATTTAAGATAAAACCCAGGCAATTTTCGATGTTTTCCTATCTCTAAAAACCCCGAGTCTGCCCCGTGTTACCCCGATTTCCTTGGCTTTCTGCCGGTGGATTCCGGTGGTGTTATCTCTCGGGATTCTCCGGGCAGATAACCAGATTGTGCCTCTGTCCTGCATGCGCGCGGCGAGATAAAGAACATGGAATGGGATTTTCCACGCCTTATCGATGGGCCTCGCTTATATAACTCGCCAGATCTGGCGCGTAGTCTGGACAGATCCGCCTACAAACAGAAGTGTCTTTTTGTCGGTTTAATCTCTTCTCTTCTCTCCATTCTCCATTTTCCCTCGTGACACGAGATCTCGGTATTGAATCTGCCTCTCCACCACTGAAACCTCGTCGAGATCACGATCTGAGATACCTCACCCATACGACTCTGAGATCACATTGAAATCAGAGATCACAAATCACCCTTGAACTTTTGAAAATAGGACTTGTCTTTAACTCTCACAATGTTGAACACCTCGTCGCTCGCCACTTTCGGCAGACGCATGCTCCAGAAGTGGACCACCAAGGAAGGCTTCTTCGGTGACTATGACTACGGGTACCTTTTCATTCCAGACATGCCGTTTTCGAAAAAGCCCGCGAAAACACAGCCGTTTTTCGGGTTGAACTCCGACATGCCGCTTTTCCTTGGCTTCATCTTGGGGTTCCAGCACTCGCTAGCGATGTTAGCGGGTGTGGTGACGCCCCCGATTATCATATCTGCCACGGCGAATCTCTCCACCACGTCGTCGGAATACCTTGTTTCCGCGTCGTTGATTGTGTCCGGCATCTTGTCGTGCATCCAGATCACGCGGTTCAAGATCCCCTACACGCGTTATTACGTGGGCACAGGTTTGCTTTCTGTGGTGGGCACGTCGTTTTCCACCATCACCATAGTCTCCAGCGCGTTTCCGATCTTCTACACTAACGGAATCTGTAAGGTTGTCGATGGCGTGAAGCAGCCCTGTCCCGAGGGCTACGGCTACATCTTGGGCACAGGTATCGTGTGTGCACTCCTCAGCGTGTTGCTCTCGTTTTCGCCGTCGAAATACCTCCAGAAATTGTTCCCCGCCATTGTCACGGGCCCCGTGGTGCTTCTTATCGGAGCCAGTTTAATTAAAAGCGGGTTCCTGGACTGGGCCGGCGGTTCTGCATGTGTGGAGGCCACGTGCGGCAAAAAGAATCTTCCCTGGGGCTCGGCCCAGTTTATTGGCTTGGGGTTCCTTGTGTACAGTTCGATCATCATCTGCGAGAGGTTCGGGTCGCCCATCATGAAGTCGTGTGCGGTCATCGTGGGCTTGCTTGTGGGATGCATTGTTGCTGCTGCATGCGGGTACTTTTCTACGGACCAAATCAATGCTGCGCCCGTGGCGACGTTCCCCTGGGTCGAGACGTTTCCTCTTAAGATCTACGGGCCGCTTGTGCTTCCCTTTTTGGCGGTCTACATAGTATTGGTGATGGAGGCCACCGGCGACATTACTGCGACATGCGACGTGTCCAGATTGGAAGTCGAAGGCGAGCAGTTCGAGTCCCGCATCCAGGGCGGGATTCTCTGCGACGGGCTCAACGGCATTCTCTCGGGCTTGATGACGGTGACGCCGATGTCGACGTTTGCGCAGAACAACGGCGTCATTTCCGTGACAAAGTGTGCCAATAGGAAAGTGGGCTATTGGTGCGCGTTCTTCCTCATTGTGATGGGAGTGTTCGGCAAGTTTGCCGGGGCCATTGTGTCGATTCCCAAGACCGTTTTGGGCGGCATGACGTCGTTTTTGTTCACGTCCGTCGCCGTCTCGGGAATCAAAATCATCTCCACCACCGAGTTCACCAGAAGAGACCGGTTCTTGCTCACCGCGTCGCTTTTGCCTGGGATAGGCGCCACGTTGGTGCCCACGTGGTTTTCGCACGTGTTCACATACAGTGGCGATAACACATCGTTGCAAGGCTTCTTCGACGCGATCAAGTTGGTGATGAAGACGGGGTTTGCCTTGACGGGGTTCCTTGGCTTGTTCTTGAACTTGTTCTTGCCCCAGGTGCAGGACGACGTGGAGGAGATCAACGAGCTTGTGTTGGAAACAGTGGGCTCTGCTGACGAGCACGGCATGAGTGCGTATGCTTCTAAGGAGCAGAAGGCGTTCAACATGACCACGGTCAAGGAGTCGTCATCTGCTGATCTGTAATGCAGACTGCAACTGAATCTGGAATGTGTGAGGCTCAACCGCTATCCTCCAATCTATTTATTTATAATTCTTCTATATAAGAGTGTTTGAGAGTGTTTCTGGAGACGCTTGTCAATATCAATCATTGAGATTGTTCTGAGTTGTAGGCCAAGTGTGTTTCAGGCCAAGTGTGTTTCATGTGTAGTACAGGATGTAGAGAGTTGCCATGATATCTATCCTAACAATGTGTCAGGCGCTTGCATTGCTTGGTACCAGGTTGAATCCGATAGCCGTGTTAGAACATACTGGAGTGCATTTACTACCATACATATTTGCGCCCGGTCACTACTTCACTCCTTACAAATTCGAAAGTTTCCAGGAGCAAAAGACCAGTCAAGAGAGAGACATTATGGACAAGGGGTTGTGGGCGAAGGTGACCAAGTGTCGAAGGAAAGTGGCCGAGCTCAAGTTTCTGTCTGCTTTCGAAAACTACCTGGAAACACTTGACATCATCATTTGCACCCAATTGGACTCAGTTCTGACCATTAATAAATGAGCCAGCAGTCACGCGGACACATGGCTTGTTTGCTATAGTTTCGTCGCTATTTGAGTCTCTCCGAAGTTTCTTGGCGTTCTCTTAGATTGTTTTTTCGAATTTTGTTTTATCAACTAATGAAACCTCTTTGTTGTCCTATTTTGGACCGGCAGGGTCCTCCGAAACTCGGATCCACAAAGAGCATAAATAGAGGTCTCTTCCTGCTAAATTAGGTCAGTTTTAGAGAATGATGAAATTTCAAATTATAGCGATGAATACAAATCCTATTGATTCAGCCGCTTCTATGTAACGCAAGGACTATTAGACAATGACCAGTAACCACAATGGGTGTTGATGAGTGAGAAACTATACTGAAAACTAAGATGAGAACATCAGGTTTCGAGAGTCTTCGAACTCGACTAAAATCTCGATTTTGTTTTAGAAATCATGAACTAAAAAGTAATATAGTCCACTCTGCAAACGAAAAGGAGCGCGTCGTTATACAAGTGGAGGGTGCTGAAATAAGGTGCGGTTTGGGGTATAAACCGAGGACGAAAGTCACAGTACTAAAGAGCACAACAAAGCCCCGAAGAAACTAAGAAGAAACTAAGAAAAAACCCAGGAGCAGGAGTGAAGAGGAATAGCCTGTCGATCACAGAGTTTTTTTTGTATTTCCATATTCGGTCTTTTCTCCAAGTTTTTCGTGATTTCTTCGATAAATTAGATTTTTCACCTCTTTCCGGCACACAGCGCGGGCCTCGGATGGAATAGCCTAATCTAATTCCAGATCCACCCGGATCTTGCATGCCGCACTGACCTTATAGATAGGCTGGAATTCGTCATCTCGTTTCTGAAAGAGTCCATATTTTCCTCACATAATTCAATTTTTTGCTAGGTCAAAAACTGGCAATTGACTTAATCTTCTTTCTTCAAGGGTGATTCCGTCAACTTGTATCGAATACCTTTATCACACAAACACATCGCCAGATCTATCCATTATCTTATCTTTTATGGCCATTCTTCTCTGATTGTCACAAAACAACTACCCCAAATCCATACACATCATCCACAACTGCGACGGGCCAATTCTTCTCCTGTTCCTAATATTCACCAAATTCATCATCTAAAAGTGAGGTCTAACTCCAAATTCCAGGTGAAATAGTACTACAAATGACCAGTTTTTCATCTCCATTGAGAACCAAGCCTAGACAAAACATCCCGGTCACCGTACTATTGAAGCTCAACCAGGCCTTGAAAAAGTCGCTTTTCTCTCGGAACTTCTACCAGGAAATCAACGATAAGATTCTTTCCAATACCTCCAGTCTCGATTCCACGTTATATTTCACATGCTACTTCACGCTATTGCTCAGCGCGGTACTCAACAATAAACATAGAATAAGGGCGTTTCTTGAGCGCCAGAAAGCCAGCTTGAACAAAGTGTTGCGCCAATTGCTTTCGAGATATTCACAACAGCATGTAGTGCCACGTTCTGAGATTTCCAAGGAGAATTCGGGTGAGATTTCCAATGAGAAATTGGGTGAAGATTCCGCGAAAACCGAGCCCAAGAAGGAGTCTGAACATATCGAAACTGGAAAAGTTTCTGGAAACGTCTCTGGCTCAAAACTAGCGGTCCATCTCAAAGAAGTATCCTCGTATATCTCCGACATTCGGATCTTCAACCGTTTGGTCGAAGCCATCAAATACATGCCGTGGATCATCGACGAGTTTTCCGCGCTCACAAACCCTTCTCTGGCGATCCCCAGACTTGACCGATTAATCAACTTTGCCCAGGCGCTCAACTGCCTCGTGCTCGAGCTTTTCGAAAACGTCGGCTGGTTGACGGAACACAACTGGATCGGCACCAGCGACAACAACTACTGGTGTATTGAAACATACATATGGAGTTCGCGGGTGTGGGGTGCATATATACTCATCGAGATCCTCGAGCTTCTCCGGCGCTACCCCTCCTCTAAACGTGATAGGAGTTGGAAAATCAGCCTCTTCACACAGGCCGTGCAGCTCCCGCTTGTGCTCCACTGGTCGCTCCATGACGGGTGCTTGTCTCCGTTCTGGGTCGGTCTCTGCGGCACGGGCGCGTCCTGGTTCGGATTCAAGGGCATCGTGGACTCGATCGACTTGTCGTGAATGGTGGTGTGGATCCCAAAGAATACGAATAATACTAGCATCTCACTCAGTAATTCAGTCAGTAACTCACTCAGTAATTCAGTCAATAACTCACTTTATAGATCACTTGACCACATGACCACATGACCACTTAACCACTTGACCACATGATCACTGATCTCCCTTTCATACATCTCACTCTACATCTCACTTCAGTGAGCTCGCCGCGGCCGCGGCCACGGCCTTGGTCTCGTTCTTCTCCAACTGCCGCGACCGGTCGAAGTAGAGGTTCGGGTGGGTGATGTGGAGGTTTTCCGGCTTGGCGGCGCGCTCCATCTGCAGCTTGTGCGTGATTTCAAACACCTTCGTGCACGCCACCGTGTAGGCGTTCTTGTTGACGTCCTCGATGATGCCGTTGAGCTCGTGCTGGTCCTTGATGCCCATGTCGTTCAAGTTGCTCACAAGCAGCTCGAGGGGCATGTCGCGGTACGGACACCCGTGGTACTCGCCCTGCTGGGGTCGTTTCTTCGCCAAGATCGTGGCGCAGTCGTAGGGTTTATAGTTGACACGGCTGCCCTCCAACCCGTAGATGTGCCGGATGTTGTACCTGTACTCCTTGTTGAACGAGTCCACGTTCATCTTGCCCGCCTTGGTGAACTCGTGGGACCAGAACTTCAACGCCTCGTCGACGTTGAGCCCGATGCCTTTCAAAAACAAGCCGAACTGCTGTCTGCCGTCGTACTTCAAGTGCGAGTTGAG
>JAJMCI010000144.1:0-39575 GCA_030565705.1 Metschnikowia baotianmanensis | reverse complement strand
ACAACACACCAATGGTTGGTTTCACCTTCCACACTCCTGGTTTATTCGAGGTTTTTAGCTGTATAGTTTTCCTTTAATAAATGAATGTACCAAAAAAAAAAGGGACAGCCTGAAGTGAACTTGCGCTCTGTTGTAGTTTTGAAACATAGAACGCAAGCTATGATCAAAAAGGAGTCCTTCAGTCTATTATTAATTATTCTACTTGGTGTAAGTGAATCACCTTAAAAATGACGGTCTTGAGTATTGAAAGTTTCTACGTAAAGAAAGTTAGAGCCGTCGAAAACATTAAGGAAGCGTTCAATCTCTTAATTTTGAGGAGTGCTCAGGTCCGCTTGGGCCCTCTCATGAATTGTAGCTGTGGGGAGCCTTATTTTTTTTTTTGGTAATTTCATTGATTAGAAGCTGTCGCTCTTTGTGAAACGAACAACTTCCAATAAGTTCAGTACAAAGTGGGAGGGGGGGGTTTCAAACAGAGGCACATCTTTCAACCCTTTTATCTTGTCTTATGGCTAAAAGAGGAGGCGCCTTTGCATTTCATTGTATGAATCTATCATTTCATCGGGATTCTTCATCGCTAGCGAGCCTTCGATGAAGTCCACTGTCAGACCAATTACACCATGATACACAATAAACCATCAATTCATCTAAAGTGCTATACGAAAAAGAAAAAAAAAGAAAAGAAAAAAAAAGAAAAAGAGTAATTTGGAAAAAAAAAAAAAATAAGGGTGACACTAAGAAATCAACTATTGTTTTTTCCGCACCACCACAACAATAATCCACCCTGTGAATTCCAGCAATCAAAGGCAGAAGTCAGCCAAGAACATTCAAATCAGTAAGCATACGCTTGTTCGAATCTATCGATATCACACGGTATTTGCAAAAAGGTATAAAATAAAAAACAATCATGTATCTTGAACATTTAAGCAAGAAAAACAGCCTTAGCTTATTGCGAAGAGCTCATTAAATCGTTAAACGTGATCTTATGACCACCAAATTGCTGATTTTGTGGTGGTGGCATCAGCGGATAGCTTTGGAAGGGATATGATTGCAATGGCAATGGTGGTTGAGGAATCGCTGCGGGTGGGTACAGATAGTTGATAAATCCTTGTCTGTTGGCATTGTAGTCAAATCCTGGAAGTGGGGCAGGTGGGTACGCCGTTACTGGATGACGGGGCGGCCCATTTGGGGGCATACCTTGGTACACAAATGCGGGAGCCATGTTGACAACGTTGTGCGCTGCAGCATTGATAGGACGTTGATTCTGGTTCTGCTGATTAAGAACACCTGAATGAGCGCCTTCTGAAGATGTCCCGGCGAAAGATGGCTTGGGAAGAGCTAAAGCTTCTGGCGACGAGTGGAATGACGACCCAGCGTAACATTCCTTTCCTTGAGCCGTCTTCATAACATTTGGTGAGCCAAGGGTGGGCGTCGTGACACCGTTTTTTTTGCCGGATGTTTTCTTAGACTTTTTCCCACCACTTGGCTTGGAACTCTGTTCATTTTTGTGATCAAAACCACCAAAATCAGGCTTTTCTCCGTTGGGTAATTTAGGAGACCTCCTTGAGTTGGACTTGTCCCTAGAGCCATTTCCAAAATCGGGTGATTCACCGTTGGGCAAAAGAAGCTTATTGTGGTGCATAGGCTTGTGTTTCCTCGTCTTTGATCCGACAGGAGCATTCTGATGCACCTGTAGCGGTATCTCGTGAGCCATCATCTTGGCGATATAATCTTGTATGTGGTTTAAGAGGTGTGCTGCTGAAACCAAACTTTAGAAATGTAAATTTCTTTTCTGTACCGGATTTTGGGGCAGATATACGAAAGAAAATAGCACTGTTGACTGTATGTCGTAAATGATGAATAAGAAATGATGTAGTAAGGAGGGACATGGGGCCACCCCGAGGCAAAAAAAGAAGCGAGCGGAGTCGTGCGCATAGCAATTTGAACCCAGAGGTGCCAATTAGGGAATTATCGGGCAATAAGCCCCGCGCCAATCACAAAAACCTAGATGGCGAGAGTTGCGTGGAAGTTGACTTAATTGACCGACTTTGAGGTCATGGATTTTTTATTTTTGACAGCTTGAAGACGCAGAAATTTATATAGTCACTAATTACTCGTGATTATAGTCAGGACGCCGATAGTGCACATCCCTATTAAACACCACAACAAAACGAAGTTGGGCCTCGCGCTGAAAGAGACAGAGGAGCCGTACATCGACAATGCGATAACCACAAGAAATCCACTTGTCACCGCCATGGAGACGCCAAAAACGTAATTAAGTTTACCGACATCAAAGTTATCTTTCCCGTAGTAGTTCATGAAGATGTAGCCAAGAAATGCCCCCAAGGGTTGAGAGAGTCCCCCAAGAGTAGCACTGATACCCACAGCCTTCAACTTCCTCCACCTTACATCCCCAAACGAATAATATAATGGTAGACACATCAGGAATCCCTCTGTATAGTTGTGAATCAACAAGCTTAGAAAGATAGAAAATCCCAACTGCGGGTTGGTCTGTGAAGTAATGTATGTGATAAAGCCTTCGGGTAATTTGTGGAGCGTTATGGCTAAAATGGTTTGTATGCCGATGAGGAAGAGTCTTGAAAATGGTGAGTTTACATGATGATGGTGATGCTCATCGGAATGGTGATGTGAATGAGGGACAGCTGACGCTGGTGCTGATTTAGGGGTGGAATTGGGCTCTGGTTCATCTTCACAAACATCCTCCCCAGCCTTCCTTAGCTGTGGGATTTCACAGTAATGTAGCTCCCCAGTTCGTTCATAGATACACCTTTCAGCAGAAGAGAACCCTTTGCACTCTCCTAAAAGCGGCTCGTCCAACGTCGAGCCATGAACTAAGAAATGTGCCAAACCACTTGACTTCTTGTGTGTCAAGAGGGGCTGAGATTCCGACGCATTCGGGTTTAGATCTTGCGGCCCAACGCAGTCTCCATAAATGCCCCCATCTCTAGTCGAACCATTACTTCTTTGAAAACTACTAAGACTTTCGTGGTGTGAGCCGAAGTAATTGGCCTTTTGCGAAGGATCCTCATTGGAGAAATAACCGTGGTGAGGGTGTGGCGAAGTGGAATTTGTGCTATGTGAATGACGCCTGCTCTCAAAAAGCCTTGAGTCATCCTGTGAATCATAGATTTGGTGCGTGTGCAATTCACTTTCAGGTACTTGTTCGATCTTTCCTTCACCATCGTGAGAACAATGCACTACAGACTCAGTAGTTAGTAAATGCATTCCATGGTTGAACAAGACACATATGAGGATGCCCCCGATGAAAGAGACTACCAACACAGTGTTGGCATCACTTTTCTCATCAGAAGATGCCAAGTATGTCATTGCTTCTGGTAAAAGTCTATAGAGCGCCGTGAGTAACAAGCATCCGCAACTAAACGCAAGCGACCCGTTCATGAACGCATAATTCTCCCTGATATGAAAAGGAAATCTCTCTGTGACCACTCTGGGTAAGATGAGGTAGTAGACATTATCCAAGAAGATGACGAAGCATCCGAGAACACAAAGAACCGACGAAAGCGTCGTAAGCAACCAACCCTGGGACGTGTACCCACACCACTCGAAAATCATACGCGCTAGGTTAGTTTCGCAAAAAAAAAAGAATATTAAGTGTATTCGGGAAATTTTGATACTCGAGGTGTCACTTCAGGTACTGGCGTTGAAACCAAGTTTTGCGGGAAGATGAAGTACTGCGAGGGGAAATTAGACTCAAAGCGCCTCTGCAGATGCTGACCACAAGTATGACAGAAGAGCGCTTGCAAATTCTCTTTAAAATTTCCAGCTGTGAAGTGAAAGGAGAAGAAGAGGTCCGAGTTGAAGCAAGGATCGCCTTTGTTACTTCTTCAGAATTAGATAAAGAATGAACAACGGAACCCGATGAGGGACTTTAGAGGCTGAGTGCGATGAACCTCCCGCATAACCTCAGTGGTTTTAGTCCTTGCACAGGTCAGCCTCGCGATAAGGTTGTACGCGCTTGCAGTAAGATCATTAACATGATAGACAATATCGCAGAATTTTGGCATAGTTAAGGCACGTTTAGTGTATACCTGACATTTTTAAACTAGTAATATGGCTGAAGTTATGTACAGAGTTCCACCAGTATTGAGCTAATATCATTTACACTTAGTCAGCGAAGTAAAGATGTTCATTCAGCTTTGGCCCCATTCCATTGTGGGAGCTCGGTATACTTCAGCTGCTTTTTTCCACGAGTTTTTAATTTGGAGGACCTTCTTTTGGCAAATTTGACATTCTTCAAGAAAGACAAGTCATGGTCCCTTTTGTTGAACCATACGAAAAGGTACATGAAAACAACAGCAACCAAAACGCATGTGGGCATGGTCATGATTATCATGTACTTTTCGAAATCGATTCCTTCTTCAACATCGTAATTATCTCCATACAAAGCTCTCATTCTCTGCTTCTCCTCCTGATCAGCGATGTCTTTTCCATAGCCTTTAGCAACCTTAACTTTTTGGGCAATTTCGACGACGATAAAGTTGGACATGTGATCAAACTCCTCATCAGATATATTATCGGGTTGAAGCGAAATCAAAACTTTCTTACGATACTCACCTTGAAGCCATTCGGGATTTATCTCCAACGGATAGATGCCTTCCTCCTTATGCATCCAATCTGAAGTAAAGAAAGATAACTCGCCCAAAGAGCCCCCTTGCTCCATAACTGAGGATCTTTTGCTTGATCTTTCCTCATCCTCCGGCAACTCTCTTTTCATCCCTTTTTGCCTGAGACTCTCTTGAACATAAGAAAGATGCAACTTCACGTTTTTCACAGAATCGTCGAAGAATCTATAATACCACGTTACAAAATAGGTGCGCTCCTGGAAAAGACGAGCATTGTCTTGCGGAAAACAAAATGGCTCAGGACTCTTATCTTTGCCCAAACCTTTGTTCTTGTAAAATTGAGGGGTACATCTCAAAATGGGGTTCAACATGCGGTATGTGAGATCTTCTTCAATGAAGGTTTCTTCGTGGAACACCTCGTCCTCCGCCATGTTGTGTGCCTTCAACTCCTCTTTTGTGTACGTGACAGTTGTGGCCGTTTGGAAATAGGTACCGTAGTCAGGGGACTTATTCTTGATGATACCATTTTTCATTTTGGGTACAATGGTCTTGGGTGATCCATCCTTATTCAACGAAATCCAAGGCTCCAAACCATTGGTCGTGGCGGGCGGCTTTGCACTGATTGTTACGCCTGCGATTAGCGTGGGCGTCACGATTTCAACTTTAGTGCCGTATATTGTTCTTATCCAGGGCTTCAAAGTTTTTGTCGGGGTGGCGCTGCCATATTTTCTTAACAGTTCTAAGTCCTTGTAGTGCTGATTTTTTATGACCTCTTTATATCTCTTCTCGAGAAGCGGGCTGTCAGTGGTTTGTGCATCCACGCTAGTCAAGGCCACCAGCTGGTCGGGGTCAAGACTGGCTGCTACCAAGGAGAACGCTAGAGCAGCCAAAGTGCCCAATATATTCATCTTCAAGTGTTTTTTGAATGGAGGTGGAGGATCAACTATGGAAGATTGAACGACTCGCGGGAGACAGGTGCGATCAAAGCAGACCAGGCCGCGATATGCGTGGCTCGGCTCGTGAAAACCTAATGATGAGCCGAAACTCTAATCATCCAATTAGACAAAGATAAGTAGGGGGCGAGTTTTTAAAAGATAAACGAAGAAACTGAATTTACTCAATACGACATTCAAAAATGGGTCTATGCCAGTTTAGATTTATCCTTTTTCAGAATTACTCCCACATTCTTATCAGTGGAGGAATGTTGAGGACTCCGAGATAGGCAGTAAAGTCTAGCTTCTACTGTCAAAAACTAGTACCTACTCGGAACGCATCATTTGATCTCTGGCAAAAAAAATTCCATCATCACAAGCACAGATTTTATTTGTGATGAAACTATGCTGAAGTTGCCATGTAGTATTAAAAGGATAGTGGCTTTTTTGTCTCCTCTTATACTTCGTTGGTCGCGTTGCGGGTAACCGCAGAGATAATACCCCTGCCAATTCTCTATGACAAAGTTAGTTCTCTAACAAAAATCAGGTGGAATGTATGAATACCGAGAATAGGTAAATGAGGCGCCATGCAGCTCCAGGGGCAATCCAAAAAATCATATGAGTTTAATAAATTAAAATACCTATTGGATATTAAACTCTCTAGTTAGATCAGGGGATCTCAACCAATCGCTGCTTATATATTTTGCAAGCCCAAAACGTAGTTCATTTCATTCCACAAGCTGGGAATTTCGAAGCCCCGAGCAGCACGAAACTTTTGCTTATCCAACGTCAGATTCAAGGCTTCTATTATGGTCGTTGAAAAACTCCAAAAGGCTGGAAACTCATTTTCCAAGTATTGCGCCACGAATCTATCAGGAAGAGCCACGCTGGTCAACGAGTAAATGTAGGAATAAAGTAGGAGTTCCGAGGAACTGACTTTCTTGGGGCGAAACAAGTGAGCAAACTCGATGGGTGCTTCTGGGTTAAGTTCTTTGAACACCCCATTCACATGTGTTATGTACTTGTTCAAGAGATTCAAGCATCGAAGAGAGTTCTTGGACTCCCTTAACTGAGCTTTATTTTTCTCCTTATGGAGAATTGCCTTCTCATGCAATGCACTTATAGGTATATCGTCTTCACCCGCACTGTCGCTATCATCATTGACCAACTCTGTTTCTGCAACTTGTTTTTCTGCTGCGAAGCTAAAGAGCAGAGTTTTATTCAGACCTAATCCAACGAGCTGAACCTGTTCACAAGCACTTTCATAGAATTTATGTGGCTGGTTGTACATCATTGGAAAAGGCAAGTATTTTAGGAAGAGCTTCCGAGTGTAGAGTTCGTAATTCTGCGAGTTAACGTAAAGGTTGTATTGATTGAGGTAGTGAAAGGTCCTCGAGAGATACGTCGTAAACGTAATATTAACCAACAGCTCAAACGAGGCAAGTTTGCCATCAGGAATAAATTTTGTATCGGATGGGTAAGTATCACTGATAAATCTGGATATCTCGGCGAATCCCTCGTACCTTGAGACCTCATCGTCATTCCTCACTACTAACAAAGGTAACTTTTTTGTTTCAGCAAGATTTGTATTTGAGGAGGGCACTATCTGAAAGCTAACATTCTGAGGCATCAAGTGAAGACAGAGAAGCCAAGCGGCCGCCCTAGACTCCGGGTCAATGACCGATATACTGGAGACTCCCCATACGTGTAAATCCATTGCAAAAGTATACCAGTGTTTTGATATGATGAGGAATTTCAGATTAATTTTTGCAGAAAGGTGAAAGCTGAACAGATGCTATCTGAAATTTATCTCGGTAGCGCCAGCAACTATTTGTACGTGACACAAGCTGTTCAGGTGGGCCTGTGAATATCTACAGTAGTTTTCTTGGGGTTCGCGAGTTGAATCTATGCTCATAAATTAGGCAGTGCGATTATTAGCCAGTATTTAATTCTATATCGTCATCTTAGCTCAAGCTCCCTATATCAACTACAGTTGATTTAATTTGTGATTCTCGTCTCGGAATTTCTCTATAAACTCTCACTTTGGACTTTAGCAATCAGCAAAATTGGAAATCTTAAAGTCTCCCATACCTTGAGACCAGAATCAAGCTCGCGTTGTTTCGTCATTTACACTACCGCGCCAAGCCAGCTAACATCAAAACTCAGTGCAATTCGCAAACCAGTTCTGCATTTCCACCATTTCAAATCATACTTAATTCCATACCGATTTTTTCTTTCTTTCTTGTTGTACTGGTGAAAACTATTGTCCTGTTTAGTATTCTGACATGGTTCTGGCTGATCCACAAAAAAGAATTCCGTTGGATGTCATCGGCCAGCTCGAGGAAGTGGTCGAGGTTCAACCCTGGAATTACTCCCTGTGGTCCAAGTTGATTGATCAGGTTGTTTTGAAGGATAAGGAAGAGCAAGTCCGCTCGACATTTGATAAGTACTTATCAATTTTCAAGTTTGATGTATGTATTTTCGGGTATCGTATAGAGTTCCGAGATCTTTACTAACTTTCCAGGCCAAACAGTGGTCGAGCTATATCAACTTCGAGTTAAACAGAGGTGACTATTCAAAAGTCGAGAAGCTTTTTGCTCGATGCCTTCCGATCACGACAGACGTGGACTTGTGCCGGACTTACGTGCTGTATGTGCGTCGAGTTAACGATGTAATCACCGGTGGCGAAAAGGCTAGGAGTACAGTGATTCTGGCTTTTGACTTTGCCGCAAACAAAGTGGGAGTTGACCTTGAAAGTTACGATTTATGGAGGGATTACTTGGACTTTTTCAAGAGCTGGACCCCAAGCTCCAGCTGGGAACAGCAACAGAAAAATGACTTGATACGAAAATTATATAGAAAGTGTCTTGTGATTCCGACATCGAAAATTGAGACCATTTGGTCCGAATATACCAAGTGGGAAAATGATGTATCGACACCTAACTCCGCCAGTAAGTTCATCGCTGACCTTTCAACTTCATATATGGAAGCCAGATCTTGGAACACCGAGTGGCACAATGTTACAAAGGATTCGCTTCGGGCAAAATTTCTTCCAAGCTCGCCCACGAGTGATTCTGCCGGCATTGTTGAGGATCAACTCAACTTGTGGTTCCTGTGGATCGATTTAGAGAAGAAGAACAGTTTAAAATTGCAACCGAACGATCTACTGTGCAGAATTGAATACGTGTACAAACGTGCTACATCTTTGCTTCCTTTCGTCCCAGAGTTGTGGTTCCGCTATGTCCAATTCCTTTTGCAATTAAAGGAGGATGCAAACCGTGGCATCTGCATAAAACTACTAAGAGATGCTTTGGTGCTTAATTCGGAAAGCTATCTTTTGACGTTTCAGCTAGCTGAGCTTCTTGAGAGAGAGGATGTTTTTAATAAGGCTCAACAGGTGTACGAAAACTTGATCAAAGTGCTTTCCGATAAGCATTCTTCAGTGAGGAACGAAATCGACAGTATCAAAAATAAAGCGTCGAATAAATTGAACACCATTGCTGTTGCGTCGGAAAAGTCAGAAGGCAAACCCGCAAGTGATAACGAGGAAGAAGAAGAAGAAGAAGAATATCAACCCGTCATCCAATACAAGGAAGCTGATGCGCTTGCCATACTAAAATTGGAGGACGACTTACAAGAATTGAGCAAGGCAGTGACTCTAGTTTATGTAAAATTAATGGGCATGTGTAAAAGATCGCAGGGTATCAAAGAGGTGCGGTCTGTGTTCAAACAACGTAAAAACTTCAAGTCCATGGGATATGAGCTTTATGTTGAAAACGCCTTGATCGAGTTCTACTCGGACAATAAAAAGACGGCAGACAAGATCTTTGATTTGGCAATGAAGAGCTTTGGCAAGAACGGCGCATTCTTGTACCAGTACTTGGACTACTTGATTCTCACAAACGCAATCGAAAGCATAAAGGTGTTTTTTGAAGTTGCAGTGACAAGTCTTCTCAAAGAAATCACTGCCGATAAGGAGGCATTGCAGGTGGCAACCATCAATATTTTGGATCAAAGAAGCAAGCTGCAGTCGCTCAAGGAAAACGAGTACTACATGAAGAAGATAATCAGAAGATATATTGATTTCGCAGCAAGGTTCTTGGAGTTGAATACCGTCTCGAGCCTTGAAAAGCGGTTTATGCAATACTTCCCCGAGAGCGATCAGATGGCCTTGTTTGCCGACAGATACAAGACGGATAAACTTGATGCCATCGCAAAATATGACTTGGGTACTAGCGATGCGTTTTCGTCCAACTCGGGAGAAGATGACCACAAAGAACGCGAGGAGATGCAGCTAAACAAACGCCAAAAAACGAAGTCCAGCAACAATTATTCACCAGAGACTGCGGGGTCCGGTCAATCGGAGACATCTACGAATGGTCTGCTGACAGCGTTGCAAACGTCTCAACAAACACCTCAACAGCATGGATTTGTCGGAAACAGAATTTACGGAATGCTTCAGGCTTTACCAAATGCCGGCTATTTTGGGCCACCTCCAGAGCATGTATTCGATAGTGGGAAACTTGTTCAATTATTCGCGAACATTGAGCTTCCTGGCGAAATTTAGAAGAGACACAAGGTTTGTCTCGAAGGGGAAGTACCGGTGTAGAAGGGGGAGAATATTCCAACAAGGTGATTCCGCGATTTGTTCAAATCTTAAAAAATCTATACACAGTTAGGCAATCAATATTCGATTGAGATCTATCGCATGAGATCAGATTAGAAGCTGCGGGTGTCCTCGGCAAAAAAGTTTATAGTCTCCTCGTATGTGGGCTTGAAAGCCCAGTTGTTATAAACATCATGAATCTTAATGACATCTTCTCTGGTTAGCTGACGCGCCAATTTGCGAAGAGTCTCCTGCGGTAGTTTTGGGGCCAAATCCTCGGCTGCTCCGGGAGCAATTGCTGATAGACCTTCCTCAACTGTATTGAGAGATCTATACATCAAGATTTGGGCAAGATAGTCCATGGCATTTACGTCCAACCTGTCCAAACCAGCCCGAGGAACAACTTCGACGACGGAAAGATCACCCCCGGCAGGTGCAATGGCTGCTGTCGGAATGATTAATGGTTGGTCCTTCACTAACACATTGGGGTCGAATGTGTCACCGGGGATTCCTGTGCTATCTATTTGAGCATCAGAGATAGCAATGAGCTTTGAGTCCGTGTACACATCCCTTTTAAGCGCAGACCGATTTCTTTTCTTAAATGAAGGACCTGACAAAAATTTCATGGAGGTGGCCTCACGCACTAGAAGCAACATTCTCACCCGGCCATACTTCTGAAGCCAATTTCCGCATGCACAGCACTGAAGCCATTGGGCAAATAAGCTCTCTCCCATCTTGTTAGAGGTCAAGTTTCCCACTATTAGTAATTCATCATGAATTTGGCTTCTGGCCTTGACAGAAGGGGTAATCACTTTCTTCTGTTGAATAAGTGTATTATAGCTCTCCCAAGCATGTCCATCTAAGTTGAAGTACTTGAAGTTCTCGGCGTTGCCCGTCTCGGCCTCGAGAAACGAGATGCGCTCTTCCCACACATGCTTGTTGTCTTTAGTGCAATCAATAATTATGTGATTCCGCGGCTTAAGTTCATAGTTAATCATAGTAGATAACAAGCCGTATCCCGAAAATACATCAATGATATCTAGCTTCCCTGTCGAGTTGGGGTACTTCTGCGGGAGATTGATGTGGTTTAAGATCTGCTGGCAGGCATCCGCCTTGCTAAGGTTTTTGAATCCATATTGATAAGAAGAGCTGGGCACAGCATTGAAATTGGCTTTGAGACGTGGATTGAAAGATCGGAGTTTCATATGCGCTTAGATATAGATGCTGAGTGTAAATGGTCTTGAATCACTACTTGGCTTGGCATGTTGCACGATGCGCAAGTAGTTCAATTCAGCCCCAAGCTGCGGCTCACTTCGCAACCTAAGGGATAAGAAGCACGTCGAAGCACAAATTAGATACTACACACAGCCATTGATTGGCGTCGAAACAATTCATCAACTACGTTGTACGCTCAGCATATTTCAAAGAATCACTCATAATAAGTTCCAAAGTCTTGATTAGGTCTAAATCTATTAGCACTTTCACCTAATCCTCAGCATGTCAATCAACAGGATTGCTATCAAGAACTATCAGAACCATCAGGGTCTACACTTCGATTTGAGAGATGGTGAAATTTTAACTTATTCATCACCTACTGCAAGGCAATCATTATCAGTGAGCCTGCGAAATCCAAAAGGTCTTGTGAAAGTCAACATTTCGGTCACAGGTGGCCGAATTTTTGTAACCTCCAACAGAATTGTATACATTACTGAGGTACAGGGTGATGTGGAGTCTTTCAGTTTTGACTTCTCCTCGGGACCTGCTTGCCACTTTTCTCATGCTGTGAAATCGCCGTGGTTCGGGCCGAATTATTGGCTGTTCTTGTTTTTCAGTTCCCCAGACTCTACGTGCGACGGCTTCCCGAAGTCGGAATGGTTTCAAGGACAGTTGTCCTTCAAAGATGGAGGCTTGTTTGAATTCGTTGCTGCTTTCGACCATGCGCTAAACGATGCAGTCAACAACTCCCATATTGATGAGGACCTTCCAAGGTACTCCGAAACTTGATCATTACATCGTCGGCCCAACGAGAACTATTACGTAGATAGAGAATGATTTGCTTACAAGGAAACAATCGCGCTTCTCGTCATTAAAAATTTATATTCGAACTTCGAGTCTTGACATTGATTAGTGCTCCACCATACTTAAGCTTCTCATATGTAAAGAAAATTTCACGGAAAGTGCATGAAATCCACATTGGCTTCTGCGACTGGTTGCCCCATCGATTGCTCCATCGGTTGCTCCATCGGTTGTTCAATCGTATGTTCAAGGAGTTGTTCGATTGGTTGTACGACCGCAGATCCGACAGGGTTCACAGGCTTGAACTGATGAATCTCGTCGAACCCCTTGAAGTCAAGTATTATATCCCATTGACTCATCTCCTCAGGAAATTCTTGCTTGTATATCTCAATCACCAAATTTTCTAAAGTGGAGGCATCCTGGTATACAATCGACCCCTCTTCATTGTACATTCTAGCATTGCTGAAAATAAGGTGCATATCCTCAAGAAAGTCCCTCATCTGAGTGTAAGTCTTGTTGTGAATTCTTTTCTTGACCACGTCGAAAGCAAGAGGATGCTTAATCGAAAAATAATAATCGGGATACAATTTCTTCGACGGTTTCACCAAAAATAAATCACTCAATCTGCGCTCTCCATCTGAAAACTCAAGAACAGCACTCATTATTTTGTCCATCTTATCTTGCAAAATTACTCTTGCATCAGGTGAGAGGACGTCAACTGTAGGCGTGCTTCTGTTCGAGGCTGTCTTCATTCTTGGTCTACCGACTTTACCTCTTCTTCCTCTTGTAGAGGGGGCCCCCGTCCTCGCTTTCTTCGCGGGATTCTCGTCGTCCACACCCAGCATCTTTCTTTTTTCAGCGTCAACTTTTCTTGGACGACCTTTCTTTTTAACGGTCTTTTCTTCGACTGAGTCATCAGATTCCATTCCCTCAATCCGCCTAAGCCATTCTTCTTCAGTCAACTTATCATCGTAAATCGCAGTTTTCCGCTCACGATTACCTCTTCCATATTCCTCGATCAATTGCTCCTCAGTTTTGTACATTGTTCGAGGGTCTTTCTGGTAAATGTCTGGGAGTTCTGCCTCGGTGAATAGACGTGATGGATACTCTGCCTCCTTCAATGCAAATGCTCGGTTTGAGTCTAACTCTCGGAAAATATCAAGCTCGTCCACGTTCCTAGCAATAATCTGGTTCAACTCATCGTCGTCTAAGTCTTGGTCTTCTTCATTACTCTTTTGACGTCTCTCTTCTTCTTTTTCAAGCAAAGCCCTCAATAATGCTTCCTGTTCTTCAGAAGTTGACTTGTTATCAAACTTACCTGCTTGAATCACCTTTCCATCAATCTCCAATTTAGCTACTGCTCTTTCCAAAATCATCTCTTCAATAGAATCCTCGGTGATGAGCCTCAAAATTCTGACCTCATTTTTTTGCCCAATTCTGTGCGCACGATCTTGAGCTTGCAAATCTTGGTGTGGATTCCAATCGGAATCGAAAATGATGACCGTATCTGCCGATTGTAAGTTTAAACCCAACCCACCAGCCCTCGTAGATAGCAAGAAACAGAAATAATCAGAGCCTGGAGCATTGAACAGCTTCAATAAGGTAGTTCTGTCGTCGGACTTTGTTCCTCCGTCCAATCTCATGTACTTCATATCACGCAAACGTAAAAAATCTTCCATGATATCCATGATTTGAGTCATTTGGAAGAAAATCAAAACCCTATGACCGGTTTCCTTAAACTTGGGCAAGATTCGATCCAATAATTCGAACTTTCCAGCAGTCCTCCAGATTGAATCATTTGTCTCCAGGTTAGGATTGATGAGATTCTCCACCTCTTCGTAGATAAAAGGATGATTGCAGATCTTTCTCAACTGCATTAACTGATTATTGGCGTTCTTGATGGTGGAAGCCTTCTTCCCAGTCCCAGAGTCACCTGCTATCAAAGCATTGTATTTCAACATCATTTGATACAACTTTGATTGCAATGACGACATTTTACACTTCACAACCTTTTCGACCTTATTTGGCAAGTCCTTTTCAACATCCTTTTTCAAACGCCTCAACAAAAATGGCCGCAAGACCTTATGCAATCTTCGAATAACTAACAACGTTTCTTCTTCGCTTAACTCTATTTTGTCTTGACCACCGGTATTGGCGAATGGTGTATTGAACCATTCATCAAACGATTTAACAGAATTGAAAATCTTAGGTAAAACAAAGTTGAGCAACGCCCAAAGTTCGGGTAAGTTATTTTGCAAAGGAGTTCCAGTCAAGATTAGTCTGTAATCACTGTGGTAGAAATGGGTTAGTGTTTCGGACAATTTTGATTGAGCATTTTTCATTCTGTGACCTTCATCAATAATCATGTGTACCCATTTTATTTTCGCCAAAAGGCCCTTGTCTTTAATGATGTACTCAAACGTTGTCAACAAAACCTGAAAGTTGTTTTGTTTAATGTCGTTCTGCATGACTTTTCTCTGGACTGGCGTTCCCTTGTAAGTAATCTTTTTGATAGAAGGGGCCCATTTTTCAAATTCAATGTTCCAGTTAGTTAATGTCGAGAGAGGAACAATTACCAAAAACGGGCCAGAGATTTTCTTTGTTTCAATCAAATAAGCAAGAAGGGATATGGTCTGGATTGTTTTACCAAGACCCATTTCGTCTGCGAGGATACCATTCAAGTGATTATTAAAAAGAGAGACCATCCATTGCAATCCTTTGAGCTGGTACTCTTTCAATTGACCACCCACGAGGATTCCTGGTTGCTTGTTGACCTCCTCTGTGATGCGATGCGCCACTTGATAATAATCCACTTTCTCTCGCTTTTCCTCATCAGGCTCAACTTTGTTCGCCAATTCATCGAGCTCGGAGTTTGAGTCTTTCGAAGCTGATTCCCGTTGTTGAGTTTGAACTGCCTGTGCCAAAGTATCCAAGAATTGATTGGTTTGACTCAACAAATGCGTGATTCTTATATCTTTGGTGTGATCAAGTAATTTCAAGTAGGCTTCTTCATCATTCAGTTTCAAAGCTTGCAAACGTTGTTTCGCCATACGCTCGGACTTCTTCTGTTCTTCTTTTGCAGTTTGCGCGTGGAGGCTGTTCACCTTGATGGCCAAGCGCTCGAGCCTTTCCCTCAGACCACTAAGACTTTCCTTCTTGCTCGTAGTATGTGCAAGAATTTTGGTTACTGTTTCATGGTGTCTTTTGTTTTGAGCTTGTACCACGGAGTAAAGCTGTTGCTTATAAAGCAGTTCGGTGGCATGTACATTCTCAATCAGGAGCTCAGGAAACTTCGCAAGGAAGTTGGGGTGAGAGTTTGGAAGCAAGGATTTGCTAAACCACACTTGAGAAAGAACACGACCTCTCATTTCCTTTTGCTGAGGGAGGAGCTTAAGCTGTGTCAATTCGATGGTCAAGATCTTCTTCTTGCTATCATCATTCGAGTGTTTCAACAGCTCTTCTAATTCGGTAATTCTGGTATCAATTTTCAAGCTTATAAAGTGCTCTCGGGAGCTTGCAATCTCATTAAAGTCGATGCCGTACGGTTGCAAAGAGGGCAAGCGGCTTTTACTTTGGGGTGCATAAATTGAGCTGAATGGAATCTCAAAGCCCTTATTTGTGTCCGTAATTTTGGGTAAAACGAAAGTGTCCACTTGAGCGCCAGGCTTGGAGACGGGGACGACAAGCTGATTGGACAAGTCTTCCTCTTTCGAAAACTCATCGATATTGAGAGGAACATCGACCGGCCTTGCGACAGGCTGAACAAGACCAGGATCCGCAGCGTGTACAGTTTTTGGTGTGACCGAAGTAGAGTTTTGTTGTGAGGCTCTGCGCTTTGCCGTAGTCTTTTTCTGTTCCGCCTTCTGTTGAGACGCTGAGTGCTGCTGTTGTGCATCAAAGTTCGGAGCCTGAGGACGTTGCATGGGCAATTTGTTCTGTCTTGGAAAATTTGACGCAGACAGTGCCTGCTGGACTTGTACCTGAGGCGATTGAGGGGTTTGAATAGAAGCTGGCATTGCCTGCAGAGCAGGAGTGACCTGGGCACGAAAGTTGCCGGACCCCACAGCCTGAGCTTGGCCCGAAGAAGCACTCGAGGGGTTTGAGAACGCCAATCTTTCGTTGGTGGCGAGATCGATGATGTTTTGTGGAATCGAGGAGATGCCGCCCTGGTTTCGGAACAAGAACTTCGCCGCCTGATGCTGCAGCTTGAAAACCTCCATTTGCTGAGGCGTAAAGGGACTTGCAGAGGGAACAGGCTCAGAAGGATTAGCTTGTGGAGCGAGATTCCCCATTCTTTCAGTGGTCATCGCACCACGCGAGAATTCTGGATTTAGCAGCAGTGGCATCACGTTCATCTGCGCCATTCCCTGCGGCGACTGTGCGCCCATTCCCATAGTGCCACTATTCATGTTATTTGTCTGAGGAGGGTTTCCCATCGGCGTGGTTCCCAAGTTCGGAGTGCCCAAATTGCTTCCAGAGTTGTTCATGGCGTTGGGCACCACACCGCCCACAGGACTGTTCATCGTGTTTGCCATCTGCATGAACGGCTGCTTCTGTGGGAGGTGCGGCTGAAAGCCAGAGTTTCCCTGTGTCTGTTGCATCTGTTGCTGATAAGTCTGCGGCGCCTGTGGCGGAGTCTGTTGGAAGGGCAAGCCACTGGTGTTCATTGCGAGGCCCAGGGTCTGGCGCTGCGGAATTTGAGGCAGCACAAACAGCTGGTGGTGGTTTTGTGGCACGGATGGATCCTGCTGGGTCGGCTGTGGTTGGGTTACTTGTGGCTGCTGGGTCTGCATTTGTTGTTGTCTCTGGAGCGCCTGTGCCTGGATGTATCTGATAAGCTTGGTCAACTGGTTGAACTCGGGAATGTTAACAGCATCGTTGCCGAATTGCGATTTAAGCTGCTGCCACCTCAGGAGATAGCGCTGGACTTCCTCTCGCGTGGGCTGTCTATTCATTATGCAAAAGGGTAGGCGTCTGACAGGCTGTGGAGATGTGAGTGGTGAGTGATAAAGTCCGAGCTTGTTTACCGGGTCGTGCACAACTCAAATCAGCGAATAGTGGGCGTCAGAATGAGTACGATGCTCGAAAACTTTTCAGGATGGGATACCAGATATTTAAGTCTGAGCTTTATGTGTCTGGCATGTTTCCACGAGAAGAAGCAATTCATCGAACCACTTACGTTTGACATAGCAGACGTTGATAAGAATCAGCACGGCAGCGCATTCGGTCGCACGCAAGCACGCACCCATACGAATGAGCACCGCGGTTTCAGTACCAAATAGTTGATTTAAGTGATATGTGACACTTCGTATACCTAGCTGCAATTATATACTCGAAAGCCTAGAGAGAAGGAAAAATCTTTTCTTCGGGCAATGGGGAAAAACCTTTTCACTGGACGCGGAGCTTGCCAACTGTGTCTCATACGCGTAGCCTTCACTCATGTCACGTGATACGCGTGCGTTCGTTAATTAAAGGCACAACCACCGATGCGGGTCATACTTACACGATTCAAGAAACGAACCAATTTCGAGCAGTTCAACAGGTTGGGTGGAGAGTTTTGGAAGATAACTCAATAAATTTCACGAAATCCACGTTCTGCAATGATCTCTGTGTGGGTTTGCACTGAGCTGAAAGCTCTTGGAGGGAAGAATGCAAATTCATCGCGTGGCACATGATGGAATTTTTCTCGCTTGCGCTTCGAAAAAGATCTGTTTTCTTTTCAGGTTTCAACAGGAGGTGTGGAACAACTGTCAGCTTTTGTAGACGCAAGTTTGCCAGTAGGGTTTTTCTTTTCCGTGAGTTTCTTTTTTCTCTTTTTTTTGTCCGATTTGGACTTTTGCGCAATATCATACTCTTCAGACGTCTTGGACGATATAGAGTTGTCAGTCATATTCGACACATTCACATTTTTGGGCAGCTCATCTACTTTAGTGGCAGTTTGAAGATGAAGGGCCTGTTGTGAGTCAGCAGACTTCTTCTTCCTAAAAGGTTTTTTCTTCGTTGCATTACCTTTTTTCTTTTCTGTGGCAACATCCTGATGTTCAGACTTCTTGACTTCCTTTCCCGATTTAATACCCGACACTGAAGCTTTGGACTTCGAGGTCTTCTTGGGTTTAGCTGTGTTCTTAGGCTCTTTGACAAACAACTTGGAGGTGACGAGCTTTGTGCTCTGCTCTCTAGGAGCAAAGTTTATCATACCAAAATCTTCGGTGATTACACCACTTTCAACTCTAGGATTGTGAAACTCACTGTCCCTTCTGGTATTTGGTTGCGAGCTCTTTCCCGAAGTTTGGGCACTATTCTTTTTTCCACCAACGCGCTTTGCACTTTTCTCATGCTCGAATGATTTGTAGTTGGTGTAGTTGTAAAATGTGGTGTTGACTTTCATGTGCAAAGAGTCTTGCGCTTCCGTCTCATACACGTCGTGGCCCGAAAAGAAATCAGCCCCTTCCGTTCTGATTTTAAATTTAGTCAAGTCTTTACCGTGGAAGAGCAACAATTCCGCTTCATTGATGTTCAAGCAGTCAATACCGAAGCAGCTTGCCCACACCTTAGTAGCAGTATCCTCAGTAACCAACTTCCACATGTCGCCGGTGATTCCTGCCGGCCCATTGTGCTTCATTCTGGTAAGATACACTGCAGACCGAATCAAATGCTTCAAGCGTGGGGGAACATCTCGTCTCTCATCCGGGTCTTCACCCATTCCACCCCCCAAATGGTTGATTTCATCGTAAAGTGAATACCTCCCGTGGTTTGGCAATTCTTGAGAACTTGGGCTCCTTATCTGAAACTTGGCGCAGGCGCTCCATTGAGGAAAGTGTTGCGTGCGGTACTCGAGAAACATATCATGACGGAAAGAACCTTTTGGACATTGTTTAGTATTTTTCAAACAGGATTCATCAGTAACGTTATCGAGGTCATCCAAGGCATTGCCGCTCTCAAGCATCTGGTCGATGAATGTAAGCGCTTCCAGAGCCCTAGTGGACCCGACGATGGGTCCTCTTTTTTGGTAATCGAGTTCATGCAAAGTATATGTGGGCAAGTAAAGATTCAATACTATGTTTTCATGCTTATCTTTCACCTGAGACCAAAAATGTTCTTGATCGAACCATCTCTCGATATTGCCAAGCCCCAAAGTGAAGGCAGACGGATCTAAGATAAAATTGACGGATCTCACGAGGTGAACTGGCGCGGATGAATCGGGATTGCCTCCCGTATGAGACTTTAGATCCCCATTCGATATCTCTATTTTGACATCTGTATCCATTGGCGGAGCAACTGACGATGTCTCCATAGATGGCTGATGGGGTTTGAGTATGAAGCAAAAGGTTCGCGTAAATTTTCCTGGGTGCAACCGCATATGACAAGGTGCTGCACGAACATTCACACTTGACTATGTAAAGTCCAGCCGTCATTGGTCACAGAAATCGAAATAGCATAAAAGGCCATTAAGAACTCTATAAATACAAAGAAATATACGAGAAGAAGGAGGGAATACCTTGTTTAAACAATTAGTTCGTTCCCCGAAAAAGACTGTGTAGATTAAGCAATGGAGACGACTACGCAAACTAACACCACAGGTTCTATATGCTTAATGGTAGTAGTAAAAGGAGAAGTAAGAGTAGTAGGAGTAGAGAGGGATAGAGAGACGTGAAGTAGAAGGTTGAATGGGCGAAAGGATCACGATCACTTTTGCGAATGATAGCTTGCTGGTATAAACTTGGATGTTAGTTTTAAAATCTTAAAGGAATACCCATGTTCAGTTCAGATCAGATAATTAACAAAAGTTCTACTCATCGAGCGGAAAGCCCTAACATTAGAGATGCCAGAAAAAACATACTATTAAAAAATTCATCCTGTTGGCACTGAACATTGGTGACGGGAAAAACAATCATTTGAAAATAAACATACCATTAGCTATAACAGCAAGAAGAGAGGAGAATTGGCCCAGACCTTATTCAGAGGATGAGCAAAAGCATAATGAAGACATTGGTCGCTCAGGAAGAAAAAGGATATTTCCCCGACGACTTTTCTCAGTTCTCATTTTTACATTTGTACCTTTTCTCGGCGGTACGGGTGCGCAAAATTTTATTAGCCAGGACTTAGGGTTACAATTCAGAACATAATGGTGAAACCAGTTGCGAGGGTGCTGTCATCGGACTGCGCGGGAGGATTTGTAACTCCGGCAGGCAAGCCTACCTTCAAGGCGATATCCTTTATCACATCTTTATCTTCAGGGCTCAATTTCTCAATCTCCTTTTCCAACTGCCTCACAATTTGATGAGTATCCTCCAAATCATTGTTGTAGATCTTCTGCTTTGTGTAAAGAGCCGCTTTGTACTCCCTGAACTTTCCCTCTTGCTTCCGGATGACTTCATCCAAGTGGCTTCTGGCCTCTTGTTGAAGTTGTTCCTCTTCACCACTATACTTCTCGAGCATCACCATGTCATCAAGACCCAAGGTCTTCTTGTACATCACATACGAAGCAAGCCCATCTTCTTCTCCTGTAATTGAGTTTTGCAGGAGTTGCTCCGTTTGGTTGAACGCGGCCTTGGTGCTGTTCAACCTTTGTTTCAAGAAACGCTGTCTGAACAGGGTGTAGTGTGTTTCCATCGCACTAATCAAGTCAAGAAGATGCTCGGACATAAGTAAGTCCCGGATGTGGACAAAATCACAATGGTCAGAGTTCTCAACCTCGACCATTCCCCATCCGTACTTTCTAGCCCGAACGAGCTTGCCGTCAGGGTTCGTGTAAAGAACGTTGGAACCAATTATTGCATAGGGCGAATGCGCATTGATCTTCTCAGTGGCAAAGCTGTCAGTGACGTACTTGCAAACTTCGATTTCATTCTGCTTCAAAGTTCTGGTGATGATATTCTTGAAACTGTGCAATTCATCTTTGTTAAGCGTGTCGCTTCTTGCGATGACAGGAATGAGACTCACTCTCTTGGAAATTTCCTTCATAGACTCGATATCCAAAGAGCTCAATTCTGTATTGGTGGGGTTGATGAAGTAGACACAAACATGAACACGGTTGTCCTTCAATTGATGACGGAGGGGCTGCTCCTCTTGAACCAAATACGACCGGTATTGATACTCGATATACTTCACAAGTGGAAGCCAGGTGTTCTGATTATCGATATTCGCACCAAAGTCGGGCATGTCAACGACAGTTAAATCCATATCGAACTTGTCTTCTTGAAGATGGTACTTTCTGTCACGGACTTGCATTGGCTCGCAGCCTGGAACCTCAGTTTCTAATTCCTCTCCAATGAGGGTGTTGAGGAAAGTTGTTTTTCCAGTGCCTCTGCAACCGGCAAGAACCATGGTAAAGTGTGCGCCCTTTCTCTTGCACCACATTTCCTTTTGTACTGGTAGATTAGTAAGACCAACTTTGTTGGAAGAAAATCTCAGTTGAGGAACCCTATCCACGGCAGTCTTCTTCAAAGGCTTTCTGGGAGTGGTCTTACTGTTGCTAGCAGGATTGGCGACCGTTGGTTCCGGCGTTTGAATTTTTGCAGCCAATTGAGTAGAGGCGGCGGCGGCAGCGACAACAGGTATGTTAGCCGGCCCCGTCGCCTTAGAATGATTCTCAGTAGGCATTCTAGAGATTACTTGGGGAAACCCACGGGAATATGTATCTGTTTGGTTCTGTTAACACTTGGATATCAATAATGTGGGAAGAAAACACTAGTTGGGTGGTAAAAGAATGGGAGTTAAGCCACAAAAACTGGGTGCGAAAAATATCCCGTCATGTTACAAATGGGCACGAGCGCGTGGAAGCTCCGTATGAAATAGCTATGTAGTAAAAAAAAAAGAAAATAAAGAAAAAACAATAAACCACTAACGAATGAGGTGTATTTGAACTAGTAACTAACGGCATCTCAAGAAGCAGTGTTGATGTACCTTCCATTTTGATTAACCAATCCTCAAGCACTCTCGTAACATCTGACTATTTCAATTAATAACTGAGCTGATCAGTGCTAACCACCATGTGGTTGTTCAAGGCATTGATTTTTTCTATGCAAAGCTTCACGGTCACCAAAAATTCATGAAGTATGGTGTGTATAACAATATCGGCTGGCAACTAAACGAGGCAGCTTTGTGGGCCCTTGGCGGGTCCTGGCATTCCTCCCATAGTGTAGTATATAAGATGCGACATTAGCCTAGGCATGCGGCATCCTCCAAACATATGCTTCTTTAAAAAAATGAATGCCACAGCATTCAAGCAATCTCACTCGGGCATCATGTTAGTTGTTCCGAGGAAAAACCTCAGAGTTCAGCTCTCTGTTTTTCAGAATCTTGTCGACTTCCTATGTAGTGTCATAAACGAGAGTTTTTGCCTCCACCTAGCCATGTACCACACCATACACCAATCCTGCTTGCGGTATGACGCACTGTGTCTGCCTCAATTCATCTAAAAGCCAATAACCTCCTTTTCAAACAAACCCCAGAAGAATAGAGCCATACGCACGGTACAAGCCTTATTATGTAACAAAGCCTCTCTTGTAGGTTTTTGCAAAGGTCGTGACGCAAGCTCAAAACCTTAGGGATAAACAGGCTTACGCTGAATTCGAAACCACAACCCCAAAAGAGAATAGAATAGTTACACGGCTCGTAATTTCTTCGGCTGTGCTTTCAAACCACAGCTTGGTTTTCCTTTCATCATGGAAATAACACACATATTAATTCTTAAATATACTCTATGTTGTTTCTAAGTCGAGCAGGCATGTGAGTCATGAATTCTCTGAAATTCAGATTAAGAGACACCACACTCGGAAGATTTTTGACTTACCTAGCTTGACGTTGAGAACAACATTCCATATCGAAGTTCTCTCGTAGTCTTGTGGGGTAAAAAGTTAAAATCGATCTGAGATTAGGTCTGCCCGATTATGGTTCTCGCGATTTCCTCTCTCGGACTTATTCTAAACACTCTCATCCGCGCCATGCACACAGCGCTCTGCTGTGCCATGGCATTCCTATTATAGTGAGATTTGAAGACGTCTCCCGCATCGTCTTCTTACGCCCTACTGAGAAAACACCAACTGGCTTCTTTGAACGTCAAGATCTTCCTATCACTCCTTTCAATCTCGGCAAGTTGCCTAGCCGCTCTGCCCCCACATTCGTTTAAACCCGTTACATTTCATTTTACAGGAAATTCCTGGACATAGCTAGTCCGCTATTTGTTGTCACTCTACTTCACAATTATCCGACCTGAGATATAATCTCTCATCTTAGCACTATTTCTCACTCTCCAGTGCATCTTAATATTGGCCAAACCATTACTCAACTCAAATGGTACTAACACGTGAGTCGGCTGACGACATCAACTTGGGAATTCGTCCCTCCATGCCTCTTGAGAAACGTGCTAGGTCGTCTTCGCCTGTGAAGCGAAGACGTCCCACCCAAGACTGGGCATCATTGACGCGTTCCGCAGAGGGATCTTTAGATAGGCTTTTCTCGACGACGTCTCTCAGCCATGACCAATTGATCAACTTTTCCAACTCGGGTATCTCCGGGCGTTTGCACATTAGCAAATCAGATTACGCCATACCCATTCCCTTTCAAATACAACTCCCTCCGCGCTTGACTAAATCTTCATCTTCTTCAATGCAAATCAGTGATAACCAGCATCTGAATAAATCACCAAGGCTTGTTTTTACTGGCCACTCATACGAGCCTGTTACCCCTTCCATGACTGCAGGTGCTGTATTCGAGAAGGACACTTCGATCACGAGACCTTTGAGTCCCGTCAAGCCACCATCTGTGATTGTGAGCAGAAAAAAGGTTTCCGCTTTTGTGAAGAAAACACAGGCGGGCCATCTGGACCAGCTCAGTATGATTGAAGAGAAGTCGAATTCTGGACACTCGAGAACATCAAGTTACAAATCTAAAGATCTTCCATCGCTTCCAGCCTCAATCATAGAGTCCGATGAAGATATGTCTGGCGTCGAAAAGAAAGTTTCTAAAATTCGCGAGGCACACGTTTCAGACTCTGTAGCAAGAACAATATCTACAAGCCCAAGGCTTCCATCATCAGGCAACATTGTTCCAGAAAAAGGGGGACCTTCGGAATCTCAGTACCAAACTTACGAAGAGCTCGCAAACTCCATGACAATGAGCGAAACCCCACGCATTTTAAAGGACAACATCACTTTATCCAGCAGTACACTCAACATACTGAACACTCAGGAACCGCAAGAAACAATCATGATGATCGAAAATGGTACGCAAGACACCCCGACAGACATTCCCCGAGCAAGATTGCCTCACTCCGCCACATTTCAGCACAATCTTAACGTCGGTAACATTGCGGAGCTCAAAATTGAAAAACGGTCATTTTCAGACGAGTCACAAGTTTCTTCTGTTAGCTCGTTTAGCTCATTCGGAGACATCCTCAATTTTAATCACGCATATATGCTGAGCCCCAACGCTCGGGGCGAAGTGAGAGTTTCTAAGCATCTTGCGGACCTTATGCTTGATAACGATTCTGGCAATCTCAGGCTAAGCAGTTCTGAAACACTTGCTGACTCTCTGGAAAACCGCGAAACACAAAAACCTAATGTTCAGATACCTCAGAGACCTACCAATCAGGCTCTTACACCACTTAACAACTGCATCATCGAGCCTGAGCAGAACTTTGAATTTGGTGGTCCGGGTTCTGCGCCTGTCACACCACAAACGGGAGAACCAGATGCATGTGATTCACAAGAAATGGACTCAAGTGACTGGACAGAATCGCTAGTAGACGCCGAATCGGACATACCGCCCCTTGCCATTCTGAGACATGAAATTGAAGACCCGCTGAAGGAGCTTGCTGTAGACGACAACAACGGGGCTGGAATCGGGTTTCACTTTCCCAACAATAGTTCGAATGCCACGAATAGCAACGAGGCAAAAGTCAGATCACAGCATCACCGGAGCCGGAGCCGCGGTTCCGCTCGGAGCAGCTTCTTTTCTGACGGGAAGATCGAAATTCCAGACTTGGATGATCAATCTTTTTGGCAAAGTGAGTTTAGCTCTATCCAGAAATCCACAAAAGAAAGCAGGATAGAACCTCTTGGTGTTCCAAGCACAGGGGCCAAAGAGCACTTGAAGAGCTTTTTAGGTGATCGTTCTCTTGATTCTGACAGCGATTCCTCCTTCAACTCCCAATTTTCAAAATTACAGGCCAAGAGCGAAGAAGAGAAATGTCTCCCGCCTCTTCCTCCCAGCAGATCCCTTGGTGCGATTCATTCCGCATCGTCGCCTGTTCGTCATTCACGCCACCGGTCGATGTACAACATCGATTTCGATGCCCGAAGCATGGCTAGCCCTCCGAAGAATCTTCATAATCGCTCGAAGTCAAATGCGTGTGTTGACTATCTGATCGATTCGTTCGCTGATCTTCGTCCACCAAGAGGCCCTCGCCATTCGCTTCATGCTAGTACTCAGAAGCGAGATAGGCGTAGTACCACTTTTGATATACCAGAGAAAGAAGGGGAGATGGGAAATTTCGAAAAATTGAACATAAAAGTCAATGAGCCACCAAAGCGAGTGTCTTATGCCGTGGACTTCAAATCTGGCGATGCAAACACCGATATCACTCCAGTCTTTCATATACAAGTGCCCCAGCCAGACTATTATCTGACCTTCAAGCGACCTTCGAAGCCTCATTCCGCATTATCGTCTGTTAATTACACTCCCGAAGAGTCTGAAGCTGCGTCGAGTTACCGCTCAAGCAAGAGCGGAAGAGGCACGTTGTCCACGGTGCCAACTGAAGTGGATAACATCGTCATAGACTTGACAAAAGATAAGTATGATGTTTGCATGATTAACCGAAATGACTCTTCAACATCCTACAGATCAACCACAGAAAAAACAAAGGATGGAAAAAACGTGGAGGTGGTGCTAGTTGACGAAGACGAGGAAGTTGATGAAACTGACGACAGGGATGATCTACTGAGCATATATTCAAGGTATATGACCAGTTGGGAAGACAAAAGCCGGACGCAAACTGATCGGCTCCTCACAGCACCCCTCGCCCTCAGTCTGAATATTAGTCGAAGCTCATCAACACGTTCGGCGGTTTCCGAAGCCAGTGATGCTCTGGCACAAAGCTGGGCAGCATCATCTGACTCGAACTTTCAGGTCAGATCATTGGCGTCAATCAAAAGAGAGCAAACTTACACACTGAAACAGGCTCCAAAATTGAAGGGTCCCGAGGAGATTTTTGCAGTAAAACGGGCTATCAATAAAAACCCTCAGCATACCAGGCAAGACACAAGCTACTTCGACTATTCGAGAAATGATACCTATGACTTTAAGTCTTACATGAGTCAGCAAGCGCAACATTAATTATATCTTTAATTCGAACATAGCATTTCACATGGCCAGCATGGAGAATGTGTAGAGACTCAAGGGGTCTTGACTTTTAATAGTCGCTTTGTATCACATGATTGTAGTGATCGAGTTCCAGTTACATCCGCTCTCCTATATTGATGTTCATAATTCGTTTATCGGCTCGAGACTGGCTGACTTTTGATTTCCTAAGTTTGATAAATTCGGAGGAAAGGTAGAATACAGCTTGTGAAATTGTTCTTTTCTCGTGTCAGGATCCTCATTTTCATCTCCCTCGCTGATAACTTGCTCGTTCCACGATCTAATTGACCTGAGGGACATGGCTCTCGTGGGAGCCTGGGCTTTTTGCGGAGTCGGCCGCTCTAGACTTCTTGATCTATAAAAGGTAACAGTCTTGTTGCGAAAATCAATCTTGGTTTCATGAAAATTATGGTCTTGAACAACTTTCTGAGGCTTCCTATTGTATGAATTTGATCTTAAAAAGCCGGGCATCACACTTTCATTTGAACTAACAGCAATATCAGCACTGAAGTCGAAGTTTTCAGGTACCTGATTGATTTCATCGAGGAGCTCTTCATCAAATGAAGTTTGCCCCACCATACCTCCTGTAATTGAGTGTTGAGAAATTTCATTATGATCGGATTGGCCGTCGTTGCTAAACCATGAGTATCTCTTGTTATTTTCTGACGAAGCATTGTTCTCTCCCGATATATGTGAAAGGTTAGTAGCTTGCAGTGATAGTTTTGGATGTTTATCCAACAATGAAAGCGTAGCCATCATGTCTGCGATTGATTTGCGTACTTCGTTACTTGACTTCCCAACTTGATTTTCAGTCGCAACTTCAGCCGCGTCCTGGAGAGAACGATTAAAGCCACTGCTCTGGTATCTGTTGGTGGTTTCATTCAGACAGGCGCCTACCGCGGAAGGTCGAGAATGGTCAACATCTTCGAAACCTTCCAATTTTTTCAAGGTATCCATGATATTTGATCCAGAGTATGTGCTTGCGGATTCGGAAGCGTCTCTCTTCAGGATGAAAATTCCCAACCCCACCCCTGGCTTATTGTCCTCCACGCTTGGGTCGTGTATGTCACATGCCCTCTCCTCATGATTTAAGCTCAGCGTATATACCGGCAGTATTGACTCTAGGTATGTACCAAGAAAGTCATCTGCATACCCCGGAGATCTCAAAGCAGTTGTGTGTAAATTTTCAAATTCTCCATTAGTATTGTTTTCTGACGTAGAATTCTTGAAGCAGCCTGTGCTCGAGGGACTTATAGAGTCACCAAGTTCCTCTTTGAATAGTGAGAGTTCATCTGTTCCTGAAATTGCCGCCACCTCCCCAGAACCACCATCAGAGAGAAAGTCACCAAAGCGATTTGTGCTCTCAAATTGGCTTTCATCAAGCATATCCTCGTCACTAAGGCCATTGTTCTCGAAGTCGTAGTCAGAGAAAGTGTCTGCTTCAAAGCCTGTGTCGTCTATACTGAAATAGTTCAGTGTAAATTCTTCCCCACTCGGGTCATAATTGATTTTGGTTTTGGTTTTGGTTTTATAGTACTTCACAGATGTGTTCCTTCCACCACGAATATCTTTCACGAATGAGAATTGAGATGAATCATCAGAGTCTTTCAGATAATCATCCGCTTCGTAAGACAATTTTGATTCTGTCTTTTTAATTGGAAGAACATTTATTTTATGACTGAACAATGGCGAGCCGCTTCTGGATGTTAAGATTGAGATATCTGACGTGTTGAGTGAGACGGGAGGCATTTCGGCCGAGTTCAATTCCATTTCAACAAAGATCTGTGGCTCGGAATCGCTTTTGAGGTCACCCAGGCAAACGCGTGTATATCTCGCGTCCTTGCGTCCTGAATCTGGCTCGCAAAGATTGCTGTCCAAATGCAGAGGCAGTGACTGCAGTAAGGTTCTACCCTCAACAGGAGAGCAACTAGAGATATCAATTCCCGGTAGGTTTGTACCACTGCGTTTCTTCGAGCGGGTGAATCTTTGAACTTTGACAGCTTCTGCTTCTCTATCTTGAACTGATTGAAGTGTCTTGGTAAATTGAGGTACAACCGCAGGTTTTGAGTGGTGGCCAAATATCTTCTTAATAGGGGTAAAGAGCTTCTTGGGAGAGCTGATAACCAGCGGATGTGAATTTGACACGACTGTCGGAGGTGAGAGCTTGGTCAGCTGGTTTTGATGTAGGCTTTGGAAATCATTTGATGCAAGAATAGGCGTTCTGTTGAAGGGTGGTTCCTGATGGCTGCCTGGATCCGAAGCAGAAGAGTCCGTGCGCTTATGAGCCTTCAAAATCGCCCGCATTTTGTAATATCCAGTACTTGACAGAGGTGTGAAATTGCGGTCTGCCGCAAAATCGCCGAATAATTTCAAGACTGGATTATTTGAAGTATCCGAATTTTGTAGATAGTGAGTAGGGTGATTGACAAGATCTTCGCGAAAACGGCTTATCGCAGTGCGCGGCTGTATGTTAAACCGGACCAGAAGGGAAGGGCAGTCTGAAACAAAGGTTGGCTGAGCCCCGGATAGAAGTATGAGAAAATTCTTTTTTTTAACAACCTCAATTCGCTAGACGAAAAATATGAGCCAAGTCTGTTAGGTTTAGAAATATCGCAAGGTGATAGAAGGAGGAAATGAGGGAATGAGGTCCAATCTACACAAGCACAGACACAACTGAGTGTGATGCTTCCCGACAGAAGATGATATAGTACTCTAGCCATGGGCCGAAGTAGTTAAAGATGACATGCAAGCCCTCAAGATGATAATGTAATACCACAATTAGGGTTCATGGTTACGACTAGGTTCCATCATTATATATGTGAGTTTCCAATTCTAGGAATGGGATGAAAGGCAAGGGGCTCTAACTCTCTGAATAGCACTTGCCATTTGCACAGGTGCAATTCAAATTGAAGATCACATTCACATGAATCGAAGATGTAGCTCGCGGCAAAAGATGCTATTTTAGATGAAAGAGACAGAATTCCAAAACTCAACGTCTCCCACAATGTCCCCACGCGTCCCGGTTAAAGTATTCCAATACAGTGCGGGTCGTTAGGGTTTGCGCCCTACGCTCATCACTTCGCACGTGACTTTTGATGTACCCTTCACGCTGACGCCTGCACATTCACGCGATTCAGGCGGAAAAAAATTCCTACTGGCTCACTCGATTTTTCCAAATTCCTTTCTCATAGCTAGAACTGTTTGACGTCAAATAATCAGAATTCAATATGTTGATTCCAAAGGAGGACAGAAAAAAGATTCACCAATACCTCTTCCAAGGTATGTAATTATCGCCTTCCCAGCACCATATCCAAAGCCATCAGCGCATACGCCGTCATTTTCAACACCGATATCTATACGACGTGGACAGTGGTTGGTCATGAATCACTAGTACAGTTACTATCCACGTCTGTCATTCCATCTTATATGGACTTTAATTGCAGAGGCATAGGATGTGAGAAATTTGAATCGTGTCTGGGTGTTTTGTTCTCATGCCATCATACTAACAAATTATAGAGGGTGTTGTCGTCGCTAAGAAGGACTTCGACCAACCAGCCCACGAGGAGATTGACACCAGAAACTTGTACGTCATCAAGGCTTTGCAATCTTTGACTTCCAAGGGTTACGTCCAGACTCAGTTCTCCTGGCAATACTACTACTACACCTTGACCGATGAAGGTGTGGACTTCCTCAGACAGGAGTTGAACATCCCAGAGGGTATTTTGCCAATGACCAGATTGAAGGGTGCTCCAGCTCAGAGACAGAGACCTGTCTCCAGAGACAACAACCAAAGAAGATTCGGTGGTGACTCTTACAGAAGAAGAGCCAGAGATTAAGTTATTCCCGCACATCTCTTGGTGGTTTAATTTTTGAATGTATACGTACCTTCTTTAATAAAGAAATAGTGGAAAGACGTTGAGGTTACGCAAGCTTTGTGTTGAACTGAATTGTAGGAGGCAGGCTTGCCTGTCATGAAAGGAAGAGGCCGCCTGTATTTGCTGGATAATTTACATGTCGCCATGTCTCTCGAAATAGATCAATCAAATCTGTCGATGTAGCAAGTCGGGGACGGATTCCAGACCCCCTCGAGGTACGCTTGCTCACGCGTCTTCAGCAGAACAGATCGACATTTGCATAACCTTCGTGAAGGGCTGTAAGGTAAGTCGTATACCTCACGGGAATGTTCCAATCTAAATCTAGACGCACCCACACTTCGGCAGGACCTATACAATGAATACCATCTCCTTCAAGTTGCATTTCTTTCCGGGAAACAGATTCGGAAACTTGAGCCGCATGCGTCTCTTTCCAGATTCAGGCGTGTGCCTTGTGGAGAGGTTAGTGTAGAGCTTTGCGAATGGGGATAAGGCGCAGTTCATGCGACTCATTTCTTAAATTTCCAATAAAGGCATATGATTGCAGAGTGTGTATAATGATATCATTAATGATTGATAGTAAGTCCACGGTCTACTATACTCTGCGAGATTGGACACACTTCCACGTTAAATAGAGCTACTTCGCAAAGCCAGCCTTTACCAACACTTCCAATAATAAAAGCTCGGGCAAGGACGAAACTTCCGTAAGAATTTGAGGCCGCAAGGGGGAAAAAAGAAAGAAAAAAAAAGATCAATAGTTTTGTCTTGGGTGGTCCAACGTGAGCCCCACAGAACAAATCATTACGAATCTCGTGGAGCCGCGTCGCAGTCCGCGGTCACGATCACGATCTAAGTGCAACGCTGCCCAAGCAGCGTGCTTGCCGCGCCGCTGAGTATGACGCTCATGCACGACCCCGGGCCCAGTGCTGGGACACCCAAACTCCTTCGAGATCTAAGATACACGCAGAAGCGATCCATTGGCCGTGTGCTCCACAAAAGAATGAATTCTGACGATTTGCCAAGCTACCCGACGCCTCAGCAGGCCACATACTCCTTGCCTCTGCTGGGCCAGCAGGCCCCGCGCAGGTCCGCTAAGCCTCATCAATATCAGCTGTCCACCGCTGCCCCACCTTCCTTACACCAGCAGCTGAATGGGCACAACGGATTGCCACAAGCCCAAAATTACAACTACCACGACCAAAGACAGTATCAAGCGCCGTCAGGACAACAACAGCAGCAACAGCAGCAGTACTATCAACAGCAGCACACTGCGCCCCTGGCGGCGGGTGCGCCTCAGTATCAGCACCAAAACCAATACCAGCAGAGCGGCTACTCTCAGCAAACTCCCCCGAAAGCCCCCCAGCAACCCCGCTCGGCACAGGCTGCACCTCTGCAATACTACCAGAGTGGCCCTCCGGCATCCTCCAACGCGATGCCTGTTCCACGGACCAACGCGGCACCCACGCCTCATCACGGATCGGCGCCGCTGGCAGTGATCTTCCATCAAAACATGCACTACCAGCAACCACAGGCACAGAGCCAGACTGGCCCGAAATCATCTTCGTTTTCGGGCCCGCTGTATTCGCAACTCTCCATGGCCACGCAGCCGCAGTCGCAGTCGTCGATGCAGACATCCACAATGCCACAGAACTCTGATCGCAGCCACGTCTCGTCGAAGAAAGCACCACCAGCTCTGGTCAATAGATCCAGGGAAAGGGTGGATGAAGCGCCCAAGCATTCCAGCAAACAGAGGCTTGAGGCTGAGCTCCGGGCCACATTCGACAGAGTTGATACGAATCACTCCGGTCGTATCTCCACGAGGGAGCTCTCCGCAGCCTTGGTCAACTTTGACAATACAGGGTTCCAGCACTCGACAGTCTGTCTAATGATAAAGCTTTTTTCCAGCACATCATCAGGCTCTCTGTCCGGCTTGAACTTCGACCAATTTGTCTCATTATGGAAGTACTTGACGGCTTACAAGAAGTTGTTTGTGGCCGCAGACGTGAACAAGTCGGGGGACATTTCGTTTGGAGAATTCCAAAGAATTATCGAGCAGATTGGCTACAAACTCAATGTGGACTTGGTGCTACATTTATTTCAGAAATTTGCAAACAAGGAGTCGCATGACGACGGCACCGTCGCTGTAGGGAAGCTCAAATTCGATGCGTTTATCGAGTTGTTGGTGTATCTACGCAAGCTTACCGACATATTTAAGCAGTATGATAAGCAACTATCTGGTGTTGCCACGATCGAATATCTGGACTTTCTTTTAGAGATAAGCAACTTGACTTAGACTTGAAGAACAGGCTTGGACAGCACAGTTTATTAGCCTCGCTTGTTTCGTGAGCTAGCTCCGAGAATACATGTACTTGGCTAAACTATGATACACGATCTAGATTCGGATTCGGAATAAACTTTTTAATTTTGCTATTGTTAATTCTTTATCTTTTTATTTTATTCGTTTTTGAATGATGAATTTCAAACTGATCGCGGCGTTTGGTTTGAGTAATCGGTCCACGCCTCGAGACTCGAGTCACTGCGTCCGCGATAAAGCTATCTGATGAAAATGTCGAACTGACTCATACACACTCTCACTCTTTCATTACATGCTTTTACGAGTACATCGCTTGCCTTTGTTAGCAAGTCGTTACCGTGTAGCAAGATCACCGATCTTGGCTCGAAAACAATCCACTCTTCCGGAAAAATATCCAGAGCTCGAGGAAGCTGACTTCTCTGCTAGCGGCGAACCCAACTACCTCAAATTAATCCTCACATCAAGAGTCTACGATGTTGTCGATAATGCTGGGTCGCCATTAACCCATGCGGTTAACCTCTCGCATAAATGCAACGCCAAAGTGCACTTGAAAAGGGAGGATTTATTGCCCGTTTTCTCGTTTAAATTGCGTGGAGCGTACAATATGATAGCCAAACTACATGTTAAAACCCCACTCAATGGAGTCATTGCCTGCTCTGCCGGAAACCATGCCCAAGGTGTGGCTTTCTCGGCCGCCAAACTTAAGATCCCATCGACCATTGTCATGCCCACGGCGACACCATCGATCAAGTACTCGAACGTGAGCAGATTGGGGTCCCAGGTGGTGTTGTACGGTGAAGACTTTGACTCAGCAAAGCAAGAGTGTGCTCGTTTGAGTAGTTTAGACAACTTGACCGATATTCCGCCTTTTGACCATCCTTTTGTGATCGCTGGACAGGGAACTGTAGCTTTGGAATTGACGAGACAATTGGTTCTCGATGAACTAGACGCTGTATTCATCCCAGTCGGAGGCGGAGGCTTGATTTCTGGTGTAGCGGCTTACCTTAAGCAAGTTGCTCCTCATGTGAAAATTATTGGCGTGGAGACCTTTGACGCTGATGCATTATACCAGTCTTTGAAAGACAAGGAAAGAAGGCGTCTTGACCTGGTGGGTGTTTTTGCCGATGGTACTGCTGTAAAGATTCTCGGTGATGAGACGTGGAGACTCTGTCAAAAGTACGTTGATGAAGTTGTTAGAGTTACCACGGACGAAACTTGCGCCGCCATAAAGGATATCTTTGAAGACACTAGACTGATTGTCGAACCTTCAGGTGCACTTGGTGTCGCTGGAATGAAGAAGTACATTCAGCAGACCAAAAAGGACGTGGACCACCGCAACAAGACATACATCCCAGTGCTATCTGGTGCTAACATGAACTTCGACAGATTGAGGTTTGTTAGTGAAAGAGCTGTCTTAGGTGAGGGTAAGGAGGTATCCTTTGTCGTGTCCATCCCTGAAAAACCAGGCGAGTTTTCTAAACTCCAGAAGGTCATACACCCAAGACTGATTACGGAATTCTCCTACAGATTCTCTGGTAGTGACTCCGCAAACATTTACGTCTCCTTCAACGTTCTCAACAAGGAGAAGGAGGTGAGTTCCATTATTGAGGCTATGAAGAACGACGAGCACAATTACGAGGTCGTCGATATCTCAGACAACGAGCTTGCTAAGACTCACGGCCGTTATTTGGTGGGAGGTAAATGCTCATCTTCTCAGATTACCAGAAGAGAGAAGCTATTCACCTTCGAATTTCCGGAGAGACCCGGTGCCTTGACTAGATTCTTGCATGAATTAAAAGACAACTGGGATATCACTTTATTCAATTACAGAAACCACGGGAATGATGTCGGTAAGGTTTTGTGTGGGTTTGTTCTTCCGGAGGGCGCGAATGAGTCCGAGTTCTATGATTCTTTGAACAAATTGGGCTATAAGTACATTGATGAAACTCAAAACATTGTATACCAAAAGTTCTTGAAATGATGAGGATAATCATCAACAGGAGTATGGCTCAATGTAAGACTCCCCGCGTTGAGAATTACGCATAAGTGTTACGAGAAATATAATATATGCAATGGATAGATTACAGTATCAGACTATAATCTCAATCAGCACGGCGCAAGAACGCTTGATATGCTTCATTATTGATGGAGACGCGTCCCGTTGCCTTCATTTGCTTTTTACCCTCCTTTTGCCTCTCTAATAGTTTTTTTCTTCTCGAGATGTCTGCTGCGTGCAACTTTTGAGTAACGTCCTTCCTTCGCGCTTTGATGGTTTCTCTGGCGATGACCTTATTACCGACCTTGGCTTGGATTGCAACCTCAAAAAGCTGAGATTTCAAATATTCTCTGAATCTTGAGACGTATTCCCTTCCTCTTATCTGAACTTGAGATCTGTGCATCACCTGAGATAAAGCATCCTGAGCCTCTCCACTTACACAAAGTTCCATTTTTACAACGTCTGACTTCTTGTATCCTGAATCCTCGTAGTCAAGAGAAGCATATCCTTTTGTGGCACCCTTAAGTTTTCCGAAGAAATCTTCAACCAATTGTGCCATAGGAATTTCATACTTGAGTAAGACTTGACCTGAAGTTAGATACTCTAAGTCTTTTTGAATGCCTCTATTGGCCTCGCATATTGCCATCACTGTTCCCACATACTCGTCGGGAATTGTCATGATCGCGTCCACAAATGGCTCCATGAACATTTCAATATCATGGGACCGATAGTCGGATCCCGGAAAGTCATCTGGATTTGTCACGATCTTCTCAGTACCATCCTTGTACTTGATTTTATATGGCACTGTCGGAGCCGTCAAAATAATCTTTGCTCCGTACTCGTTTTCTAGACGCTCTTTAAAAACTGAAGAATGAAGAGATCCCAAAAATCCTAATCTCCAGCCTAGTCCCAAGGCTGAAGAGGTCTCTTTTTCTAGCGTGACTGATCTGTCATTCAAAACCAAATGCTCCATGTGATCATTCATGACCTTGAATTCGCCTCCATCGGCAGGAAACGCTCCCACAAAAACCATGGGCTTAGGCTCTTCAAAACCTGGCAATGGCTCGAGGCCGGCACTATTTCCACTTTGAAAGAATGTGTCACCGATCATGGCTTCCTTTGGGTTCCTCATTCCCGGAATGATGTATCCAACTTGGCCAGCTCTGATTGAGTTCATCGGCGTCTTGTCTGGGTACATGACACCCACTTCTTTCACATCATACTTCTTTTCGCTGTGTGCTGAGAGCAATTTCATGCCTCTCTTAATGCTCCCGTCTACAACAAAGACAAGCATCACCACACCCACATACGGGTCATGCCAGGAGTCCACAAGTAATGCTTTCAATGGCTTTTCTGCATCGCCATCTGGGGGAGGTATATCCTGGATAATCTTCGGAATTATCGTGTCCACATTTAAGCCTGTCTTGGCACTCACGGGTAGGCAGTCCTTCGGGTCTAACTCGAAGGTGGACTCGACTTGTTCCATTGCTCGCGGTATATCAGCTGCGTCTAGGTCTATTTTATTAATGATTGGGATCAACTTTAGCCCCATACTATATGCCAAGTAGAAGTTCGCCACCGTTTGTGCTTGCACGCCTTGCGCTGCGTCCACCAAGAGGAGAGCTCCTCCACAAGAAGCATATGATCTGGATACTTCGGCACGAAAATCAACGTGACCAGGCGTATCCACAAGATGCAAAAGATAATCTTCTCCCAGTTTAGGGTCATTATAGAACATGGTGCATGTTTGGGCCTTGACAGTGATGCCCCGTTCTCTCTCGACATCCAACTTATCTAGCACTTGCTTGTTTGCATCACCGGCTTTTATCACTCCTGTGAGCTCTAGTAGCCTATCCGATAGCGTAGATTTCCCATGGTCTACATGGGCCACAATGCTGAAGTTTCGGAAGTTTTTCAAGGGGATATTTTGAATTCTTTCTTCGATATCTTTGATGTGCGCATCTTTGTCTAACGTGATTCTTAGATCACGTTGCGCAACAGTCTTATTTGCTGCTGCAAAAAGCTGATGACAAATTGAGAAGCAGCGACTTCTCGGGAGTCTTGGGAGCCTCGGAAAGGAGTGTAGAAGGCATTCCAGCGCAAGAAGCATTGTACTATAATGGGAAATAATTCCTCACTGATCGCTGTTGTGAGCAAAATTTGTTCGCACTTGATTTGCACCCAGCATCAGTACTACTGTGATTAATTAGTCTCACAAAATTAATTCAAGTTGGCCTCTGATGATTTACGTTGATTAAGAAGTGAAGCCTCGTCATTTCTTTTAAATGGAGATCTTGAAATCAGCTGTTGCTGTGACTCCTACGAGGACGGGCTTGAATTTAGCTCCTAAATGCCTTTGAAAATCCGCATGAGGCAAAATGGCATTATCCCGTGCTTGTGTTCTTCTTTTTGTAAACAAAAATGTATATTCAATAAGCGATTAAAATTAAACGTTATCTTTTGCAAATCTCTCGACGTATTTGACTAATTTGTCGGTGCTCTCCGCCGTCACGGCGTTGTAGAGAGAGGCCCGAATACCACCCACAGATCTATGTCCCTTCAAACCCGTCAATTTCTCCGCAGCTGCCCCTTTCAAAAACTTTGATTCCAATTCTTCGTTTGGAAGAGTGAAAACGACATTCATCTTCGACCGAGATTTGGTCTCAACTGGCAATTTGTACAATTGAGGGTACTTCTCTAAAACACCGTATAAAGCGTCTGCTTTTTGCTCGTTGATTTTCTGGATGGCTTCGATGCCTCCAGCTGCCAATAATTTCTCGGTCACCAATTTTAAGATGTGGCATGTGAAAATTGGGATCGTGTTGTAAGCAGAATTGTTCGACACAACAGTTGGGAAGTGGAAGGCAATAGGGGTCAACGGAATTCCCAATTCCTTCAATTCGTCGTCCGTGCTTTGTTCGAGCAAAGATTTTTTGATAATGTAGACTGTCAAACCTGCTAGTCCAACGTTTTTCTGTGCTCCAGCCATAATAAGACCATACTTAGATATGTCAAGCTTTTTGGACAAAATATTGGACGACATGTCGGCAACAAGCTCGATATTCTCTGGTAAGTACTCTGGGCCTGGAACACTGTTGAACTCGTTTCCATGCACGGTTTCATTGTCGCATACATACAAGTAAGCAGTGTTTTCTTTGTCAATGTGAGCCCACTCGCTGTAAGAAGGAATTTTGGAAAATTTCGAGGCTTTACCATCAACAACAATGTCAATTTCAAACCCTAATCTCTTGGCCTCCTCGGCAGCCTTCTTGGACCAACCACCTGTGACAGCATATGCGGCCTTGCCTTTTCTGCCTGTTCTTTTGGCGTAGTTAGCCATCAAGTTATAGGCCACAGAAGAGAAGCCCAAGGTACCTCCACCTTGCATGAAGAACACCTCATGAGTGTCTGGGATGTTCAACAACTTGGTGAAGTTGGCCTTTGTGTCATCGATAATCTGGATGGCGGTCTTAGAACGGTGAGAAATCTCTCCTACGCCTAAGTTCTCCCCATCATAAGTCAACAAGTCCAACGCAGCCTGCTTCAAGACATCTGATGGCAACAAAGCCGGGCCTGCGCCGAAGTGGTGGGGATCTTCACGATTTAAAGTGCTCATTTTTGATGCTGAGGAAATTGTGGTGTTTGGGCAACAATTGAAAAGTTATCTATGTGTAAGTTTTAACGATGCGCGAAAGGTCACTGAGTCATCTGACGAGTCACGAAGAGATCGAGAGCTAGAGCAGTTGGAAAAATAAATATATATAATTTGCTCTCTGGTTCCAAATTAGTATTGTTGAAAACTTGAACCAAAGCAAATATATCTCGAAGATTTGAAAAAGCTATACATTATTATTCTCAATGGTCGCTCCATGTGTCTCAATTGATACTTCTATACTAGTAATATAATCACTAAGCACTCGATCAGTCTGAATAAAGCTCAGCCTGTCGTATCCCGCTAATATAGTACATAATCTCAGCATCATCTGTGTCATCAAGTAGGCATTGAATTGCGCAGGCATAATCATTACATATAAAAAGCATCACGGTTTGACACGTGCTCACGATTTTGGCAGCCAGACACCATTCCTTGAGATTCACGGTGACACTTACATCCATTGGAAGCTCGTCTTCATTATTTCTCATAGGGCTTTCATTGAAGGCAGTGGACCTCAAATTGTCGTAATCCATATCTGACAGAGGTACTCGAATGTCGAGCTTGTCGTTCCACTTGATTCTAGTCCCGCAGCTATCTGCCTCTTGTAGCACAAATGTAAGTTTCCCTCCATTTCTTTGGCTCACACTTATCTTCATTTTTTCGTGCTCTGCGGAGGTTTTGAACTTTTCCAATCGCCGATAAGTGGCTGAAAACTCAGGAGGAACTCTGACCACAAGATCTATTTTCGGGAGGACGGGTTCTCTCAATTCCTCCGCTGCTTCCTTTATAATTTTCACCGGTATTCTGAAAATATGGTTGATGGCGCTTGCATTGTCTGCCATACCGGAATACTGGAGTGCTAGGTAGGCTCCCCCGGAGCTTTTCTGGCCCTCTTTTTTCTGGAGGCGGATCTTTAATTCCATGCTGTTGGCCCTATCGAAATTTCTCAAAGCTTGAAGAAATAAATCTATGTTGATTTCGAGCAGTATCACATTGTCTCGAAGACTCTGTATCTCGATCTTCAGAAAGATACTGCTTATGGGAAACTTGCACCATACCTGGGGCTCCTGATTCAACGAGGAACTGTGGATCAGAATTGCTAGAAGTTGCTCATAGCTAAATCGAAGAATAACACGCTTGCGTAGTGTGTTTATGAGTGAAAAACTTTTCCTCAATACCTCTGAACTTTGGGTTTCCAATTTGAGCTTCATCACTATGTGTT